>JABASD010000104.1:0-122617 GCA_019776165.1 Pogonognathellus flavescens | reverse complement strand
TTCAGCATTAAATACCAAGTACTTCTCAAAATATTAGCTTTTTCCCAACCGAGGCATTTTCCCAACCGAGGTGAGTCTCCCCTATAGTCGTTTTTACTCAACATTTTACAGCCTAAGAGTTTTTTCTGAGGCAATGTGCAGCATAAAGGATGATAGGAATGATCAAAGTCACAGTAGGAGTTTGAGAGTGTAGCAATAGCACGCGGGTTGAAAGATAAAGGCATAAAGTTATGTCTGACAAAGGTTTCCGTTGACACAAACCGAGAAATAAACCGTAGCAAGACCAAATCTAGTAAAAATGTGGCTGTGGGATTAGCGTTGATCTATAGAACAGCTATCTGTTATTTCAAAGTAAGCCTTAGAAGAGTGAAAGTTCAATGGACGGTTTTCATGCAGAAAGTTCCCTCTTTGTCGGTACAAACAGTTCTGCTCTAATATTTCCATGTCATGGAAGTGTGATTTCAAATGATTCGTTCATAAAGGCTCATACGCGTCCTTTTGTGATAAATGAATTGGAATAAACGTTGTGATTAGGCGCATGTACTAGTAATTCATCATCATAATGAGAGCCACTGACTGTTGGTGTACTATATACATAACATAGGTATGTAAAAGCAATTAATAATTATGTATAAAATGCATGTAAAATTCCCGGTGAAGATATATCTATATCTGGGCAATTGGATCTGACGGATCTGACAACCCCATCCGTCAGAAATTGCATCAGGTTACTCATCAATTACGGACATTTTTTCATGAGTTAATCCAGACAAGGCAAAAATAGTATGTAGCTATACAGTATAGGTATAGGTATATGATATTTTTGCTTAAACTAAGGAATCACTAGAGAAAATTGAGGAAAAGTGATCTAGTTGTTTGAAAACGAAAGGGAGGGCACACAAAATGTAATTTCCCAAATGCTTACTCAGTCTGTTTGAAAGCTACATGTACGTATTACACAGACTTTTTTATCAGTAAGCAAGTAAACATTAAAGGTACTATAATTATATGAACCTCATCGTACAGACAAGTAAATAAATTGACTTATAAATACAAAGAGGATGAAAGACTCAAGTTTCAAATTCGAGGAGATTGTAAAACCCGATCCTAATAATTTAATATAGCGCGTGGGTAGAGCCCGTAGAACCATACACCATGACAATGACCAATACAGACATGTACTACTTTATCCTACAGGCACGAAATATTTTTTTTATGCTATTACAGATTTTTACCATTCGGGTTGCTATATTTCTGTGTAAAGGTACTTACGCATGTAATAGCGCAGAGAAAATGTGATAAATCAATCAATAAAGGTTAGAATAACGGTTATGACTGCCTGACCATTTGGATTATCTTCAAAGTCAATGTGGGAGACCATAGATGAAAATGTCTCTAGGTTTTGTGTTCATCCCTTGCTTGTGTATTAGTAGTCTAACATGAAATCTCAAATCCCTAATGGTGATCATCATGTTTTATTATTTATATCATCTTCTTTCAGAGCCAAGGTCGCCTCTGTGTATACATATTATATTCCCGTAGTCATAATAATAATAGTTCATAGTAGTCTGAGTGTAAGTCAAGTCTTAGGTTTACTTTACTTGCAATAATGTCTGTAGAAGCTAGTCTTTTCGTTGGTTGGAATCTCTCCTTGCACCTACATCCCTGCTGTGAGTAATAATGAACGGATGAGAGATGTAATATGATGCGATGAGATTTTATGTGACAAAAGCCCATTAATTTTCCTTTGCTTACCCCACCACCGGCTTTACCAGACACAGTGATGCGAATAAATCTAGTTTGATTGTGAGTGATATGATATTTAGCATGCATGATGTGGAATACAGGTTTAGAATTCCCTACAAATTGCATGTACCATGGATTTACTTACAATTAGTCAAAATCTACTAATACAATATGACGTAGCTATATCAAATTTTATATAGCATGCCATTAGTGGTTATAAGTCCCATATAAAACTATCAGTAATTATATAGGAACTATAAGTGAGGCATATTATTATAAGAATTAACAAGTACGCAAATAGTAATGCCCAACTTGTAGCTAAAAGGTTTTGACTGCTTTTACTTAGAATTTGTGTGTAATATTAATATTATGTAACTGTAGAAGTGATGATTATGGTTTTCAAATTTCATACGACAAGATTATTGTAGTCTGACGTTGAAAAACTCGTTAGCATTCTGAACAATACCTAGAATTACTTCAATCTGCTGTGGAGGTATGTTGGTAGACTGAATACAAATTGCTAATGCTGTACGTATGGTGGGTGGTAGTTCTTTGAATGATTCTCGTTTGAATATTTGTGTTGCTATCATTTTAATAGCACATACTGTCTATGACTGCTAATAAATTATACGTAGCAGGTAAATCTATTTAGTGCATGTTCACTATGTAAGTGTAGCACTTATCCAAATTAATGTTGTTAATATATAATGTATATATGCATACACATGTAACTGTCATTATGCTCTATAGTGTATGCATAGCAAATCATGTAGTAGTAATGCCTTTGGCGTGATTTCAAATCTTTAATGAAAGGCAGATGTAAAAGCATGCAATTATTGCTTTCTACCCGCTACAAAGGCTTCTTTATCCAACGAAAGCATAATATTTGGCTTACACAATATTTCAATTTCATGCATCGTGCTTAACCGTACGAAAAGGAAACTCGAAACAGAAGTCGAGCTAAACAGTTATGAAATTGATACATAATAGGTAGTTTTATAAATCGCACGAGTATGTACTTAGTACTTAAGTAAAAGCGTCTTTTTAGATGTTGCAAAATAGAATTACGAAAACATATAGAATTACTTATGTTTTAGCAACTGTTTTGATCTTTTACATAATATTGTTCGTAGTAGCGATAGCGGTTTCAAGTGTTATTCTCTTTTCCACTTGATAGACCTTTGAAGCTTGAAATGAAGAAATAGACACTACAGCGTCAATATTATGTAAGAATGGAAAACAGTTGCTAAAATTAGAAAATTCAGCAGCAACATGTTTTTGTAACTCTAATTGAAGCATTTTATTTTACATCGTTTCAACAATGCGTATTAATAAACCGTTTCCACCGTACTTGCATTTACATATATATAAATGCATGTGTATGGTTACATAGTAAAACTTTCTATACCTTCTACTTTCCTTTTAAATTAACATCGCACTTACATGACCAGGTGTTTGCACAAAATATCCTTACAGCTGAACTATTCTTATGCCTCACCCTTGCCTAAAGAGAAATAAACTTAATGTGGTGACGATGATGGCGTAAATAATTTGCCCGTGCCTTTAGGATGTACTTTGTTTCCTGAGAAGAAGTTAATTATAAAAAAGTTGTAAATAGTTTCTCCACTTTGTAAACCTTGCTATAAATGCTTACTTGTGCACAAGCTAAACTCTTATAATCAACAATTAGGCCATAGAAGAGTTTATTTGCATTTGATTTGTAATACTATTTAGTATCTGAATACAATAGTTATCAAGCTAGAACTAGTAAAAAGACAGTCAGTGCCAATTATTTAATACCACATTGAGGTAGTGTTGCTACACTATAGAGTGAGATTCTTTAACAATGTAAGACTGTATATTGTAAAGCAAATACCAAGCACAAGTAAGCAAGGTTGATAGTTTACAATTTGAGTGGAGAAACTATTTACAACTTTTTTGTAATTAACTTCGTCTCAGGAAAGAGCAGTGTATCCTAGAGGCACGGGGGCAACCAATATTTACGTCATCGTCACCACATTAAATTCTTTTCCCTTAGGCAAGGGTGAGGCATAAGAATAGTTCAGTTGTAAGAATATTTTTGTGCAAACACCTGGCCATGTGAATGTGATGCTACCACGAATAAAAGGAAAGCAGTAGAAAGTTTTACTATGTAACTAACTGTGTGGTTGGTTGGTTGATGTCAGTTGTGGTCGCTGTGTTCTGTCTGTCCACTTGTCTAGAAACGAAATGAAACGCGAAAAGAGAATTCAACAATTCGAGAATGTATTTTGTTAGGTGATTGCGGTTAGCTCTCTGCAAGCGGTGAAATGAATCTAGCTACACTGAATGATATACTGTAGGCAGGCACGTAAGTGGTTAAAGTGAAGACATGTCTTTGTAACATTCGTTCGTATAATAATATTACCTATGTGGTACAAAATTGATTTCTGTGTGCATAGATGGAGAAAGTCATTCCCGTCAGAGCTTGCAATAATGTCAGTCAGGGAATTCTCCTCTTCTATATGACATGTGCCGCTACGGTTACTAGATTGCAGAATTGGTACTTTCATTCTACATTGACATCATGAGCTTGAAACAAGACAATGTAATGGAGATGGGGTATATGCCATTACTATACTATATGTGGACAAAAGTGATGTGACAGTCAGAAAAACTCTTTGACCTCCAGTGTGCTTTTTGTCACGCACGTGCAAAAACTATGATAGATCTTAAAATAATAGTTAGTTTTGGTATATTCTTTATAAAGCTTCACTCAGGTCATTCTTCTTAATAAATACAACGCAAAAAGTATAATGAACTGAAAATTAACTTCTTGGTAGTAAATAGGTGAGTGGAGTGGGTTGCTAATTAAAGGAACGTGAGTTTTAGTTTGTCAAAAGTCAAGTATCGGTAATAATAATATACACAGTAAGTTCATATAATATGTACCCGGGATATAATTATGTAAAACACATTCTTATATTGTTGATAAGATTGGCATATGAATGGAAAACATAAATAGCACAGACATGTTTATGTATTACAGTTAGGTGTGTCAATATTAGAAAAATACTTACACTTTATTACAATTTGTGCGTCTTTTTGAAAAAAACATGTAACTTATGCGTAAGAATTCTGTTTGAATAAGAATGGAAAATACTGCAGTTCATTAATTATTTACATATGAATGAATAATTGACATGATACACGTACGTTAACACGTTTTAGACAAGCCTTTTTCGTAGGGTAAATAGAATTTTATATAAGAACAAGAAAATCAAACACCTAAAGAAATATATTAAGAGTGGGTATTGTTTTATCCTGTAAAATAGAAGTGCACGGAATTTTTTGCAATCAGTTTAAAGTTGGGACTGAATGACTCGTTTACTTAAGTTATTGTGTCTATAATACTGTATGTACAGATATGCATACATTTAGACACGGTGTTGACCATCAGAGGATTAAAATTCTGAAGGACTAAGAATAAATGACCATTAATTAAAAGTCACATATTGGCATCTAAAACATCTCCTGCCTTTACATTGCATATTTTATTTCTCTGTGACTGAGAAAGTTCTATAAAAACCTTAACTGCAAACAAATGTTAAGCAGCAGATGAAGTCATGCACTGACAAGGTGCATGAACAAAAAGGTTTTGTGTGTGATTAGTAGCAGTAGTATCTGTAGTTCGTAACAAATGTGAGGTCTTATTTCAAAAAATGATTTTGCACACTCTCACTTTGACAGGTAGCCAGACACAAAAGATATGAACATAATAAAGTGCCTTTCCGGAAAAAACATTTATAAAAGTTATTTCAGGCTCTTATTAGTGTCATTCCTGTTTCATCAGATTGCTTTTGACATGCTTTCAAAAAAATTATAATTTGCTAAGAAAAATATATAAGAAGTATTGACTCTCACTATATACACCACTAAAGAAGAAGGGCGTATCTACCGTATGGGTTTACCGGTTTGAGCCCTCATCTATCCCAGATTCCGGAAACAAGGAATTGCTCATTTTTCAGGTCTAATCCCCCCTGGAAACCTTTCCGTATTTCAGAGTCCTAGTTACGCTCTTGTTATAAAGAACATATTATGACAGCAGTACAAGCTATGGAGAAAGCAAGTCTTAACAACTAATAAGCAACCTAAGAGGATGATGTGGGGTGAAAGACGGAGAATTTTCCCGTGTGCTTTCATCTGATAGAAACTTATTTCTGACAAAGGAAAGCCTTTTCCCTTCATGCTGATAGGGCGTTACGGGAAAACAGACAGTGAGACGGAAAGCAGCATAAAAGTCTTTTCATTTCTTGCCTTCGTGTGTACTTGTATTACATGGAACTTATAAAAATGATTTTAAAAGGGCGGAAGTGAAATATATTATTAATATCGTAGTCACATAACTCACATTTGAATATATATACTACTCCCAAATTGGGACTCCCATTTTGCCTGTACCTTTAACAGTTCACAATTATAATGTAAAAATTTTAATATGCCATTATAGCATTTAGGAACTTATTTTTGTCAATTTACTGCACACTTTTGCAATGATGTCGCTTTTGTTCCATATAATTATCGATTTCTTTGTCATTATTACTTAATTAAGGATTACTTCTTTCTTTGTCTTTTCTTTGTCATACATTATTCTTTCTTTGTAGTAAAATCGATTTTCTAGGTAAATTCTCCCTAATGCATTTAACAAATACTAATAGTAAACTATCCATAATATGGATTTTCAGATTATTATTGTTATTACTATTACGAATTTATATAAGTGTGAGCAAGAGTAGAATACAAATGGATAGCATGCAAAAAAAATTAATTATACGAGAACTACCACCGGTAAAGAGTACCAATGTAATAAGTTTCAATTTGATGACCAATATTATTGAGATTCATTTGTGAATAAAAAATATTATTTTAACACTTCCGTTAAGTTGAAGAAGGCAACTCTCGATAAGTATATTTTCAAGCAAAAATTGGCGTGTATTTAGTACCTACAGATAGCTTATGGCTATGCATGGAACGTTTATACAAATCGTTTTAGGCTGAATGCATAGTAAAATATATCCACAACATCATGTGCATTTAGCTTTAGTGACAAGTATTGCCAAAAAAGTTTTTGAATGGAGAATATAATATCTGTATTTAAGTAAGACGTGTAGTATTACGTTTTTTGTATCTGAAGGTTATAGACTGACTCGTGCACTGTGCGAAGCATAAGCATAACTCTATTGCAATGCACACTACTACTACGTTGCTTTTGTGTGTACAAAATGGTGAACTGGCGGACTACTTAACTAAATGGAAGAGAAGATAAACTGAGCAATATATCTTCATTTTTTGCCAGTATTTAATAGTCCTGCGGCATGGCAGAGTCAACACAGACTTGTATATAGCAGCCTTGTTTTATCATTTGCATTTTTCTTTGAAAGGAAAACATTTGAGGAGATAACGTTCAATCTAAGAGAAAGCAAACCATTCCTTTCACATTTTCCAATAAAATGTTATTCTAAGGGTTCCAGTTTCATATACATATAAAACTATAAGCCATGTCATGTCAGGATACTAGTACCTATATAGTAGATACTTTACACTACAAAAATCCATAAAGAGCATCCTACTTAGTTTTTGCATCTTAAATTCCATACTTTGCAAGATCTGACTCAATCACGGCTTTTTCTACATCATTCAGCTGTGTGTCTACTGAATTATTACAAAACTTGGGAAGATGATAGAGCTTCATGATTGAGGATCAAGCCCAAACACATAATGTAAAGTTCATGGAGGCAATAAGAAAAGCAAGCGTAGCACACTTTCTTTCTCTGTGCATGTACTTGAGCTACTTTTATAAACTCGGGGAAAAAAGCTCACAGAATGAAAACATTGGTGGTAGTAGCAGTATAAGTAAGTGTAAAAGATGAGTTTGCCGTCTGAAGCGGCTGTAAGTCGTATGAGCTGACTTAAAAAATACGGATTTCCTTTTCATTCGTACACAAAGTCGAGGTGGAGCGGAGTAAAGTAAGGCAATGCAGGATTAAGTCATGAGCGTATGTTAAATTGGTGTATATGTGTTTAGTCGCAAGTGGGATGAAATTAATGAGGCGGAAGGCACTAAAGCGACGAATTTTGGTTAGTTTTTCTTGCAAGTATAAACAAATCAAATTCACTAACGATGCTACAACACACCAGAATATAAATTTTTGCGTCGAGGTGCTCATCATTTGTAATTCTTTCGTACTTTACTTCGTATTATGTTAGCATTATGTACCTAATTCTATTATTATTTATAGGAACTCATGTAGGAAAGCTGAAACTTGTTTAGAATTCAACGGAAATACAATTATCATTCTTCAATTTTTTTGTCAAGTTCTGTGTAAATGTGTGGGCTGAAGTGGCGCATTCTGTGAATTTTTAACTTATATGTAGGCTTAATTGAAAATAATGCTGCGTGCTGCTGCGTGTCTGTGCCTGCTCTTAATAAGAAAACACACAGAAAAAGTTTTTTATTTACTAACTTGTACTTATAGTTTTGTTTTGCACGAATTTATTAAGTTAATATTCCAAGTAGAATTGATTATATTTACATCACATCGTAATATGTATGTAAATTCCTTCACTTCTTGCTTGCCTTGCTTGCTAGTTACATTTCATAGGAAACTTGGCATAGTAGTTCTGTGCAATGTACAAGTTCTTGATGTATCAGATGGTGGTAGCACATGACGAAGTTTACATGGAATAGCTAGAATTGTTTCCAGCAGACTGTTTTCGTCTTATGAGTGTGCTTCTGTGGAATTGATAGCCTTTTCATCTTTGCTACGTTATTAAACCCACATCGTGTTTCGGTTTTTCCTCCGGTATTTAGTTAGGAGTCCCTGAAGTAAATTACGTCTTTGTTTTCTTTGTGCATGGTTGTAGAACAGTAAAACAAGTCTTTCCACGTCTTCGTTGTACTTTGCGGGCCCATCTTTTAGGCATTTCATGTGTGTTTTCTTATCGTGTGCTACAATCTTTATTGTAGTGAAAACTCAAGCAAACTGATTTGGAGTCTACTGAGCTGTGTACTCTTTTTGTGTACATACAGATTTTATTTAGTTGCTAGCTGAGGTCAAATAAATAAAAAAGGCTGGTAGCTAAAGTGGATCAATTGCGTCACTCTTGTACTTATGTAGTACTACATGGCAGTACATGGCAGCGTCATACCCGATATCTAATCGGGAGGAGAGTCTGTAGAAGAAAATTATATATTATGCATGTGTTCCCTTGATTTGCCATACATTTCTATGGAGAGCTCGTCTTCTTACGGGGCAAATGCTGCACAATCTAGTTAAACCTAATTTTCTTTGATGATACACAAAATTACAAGTATTTCTTAAGGGGTATGGATACATTATATTGTATATTGTACAAGTAAAGACAATAAAGTAGTACTCTCGTTGGTTAAATTATGGTTTTATATATTTGTTTGCTGATTAGTCTTTCTCCTATGTGGTAGAAACAGGCCTTGGGACTCATTACACAGTTTGCTAGGATCGTCGAGGGTATAATGAGAAATTGAGGTTTGCTTGTTTTCGATGTACAAGTTTTTGTTACCATTTCCTTTGCGGAATTGAAAACGAGCTGCTTAATTAAAAGCGAAGCTTCCTATTTCACTTTTAGGTGCTGTACTATAGGATAGCCCTGGGTAGGATGAATGAGTAATAATGATTTTATGGTAAGATTGAGGTAGAAACTTTTATTCAGTAACATGTATAGTAATCGTGTATGGAGGACTGAGAGAATCAGCTAGAGGATTCTAACAATAAATATTTTTGCAAGAGTTTCCTTCTAAAGCTACCTTCAGCAGAAGAGTCTCATTAATGTACAAGGGAGAAAACTCAGTTGTTCCACTTGTGCAGAAATAGCGTGCTAACATTTACATAAATCCGTTGTAATAATTCCACTTGAGTAATAGAAAACTATTGTCTCATGAATAATTTCTTATGAGTTGCTTCCAGGATAAACTTTTACTTATACCAGAACACGTAAAAAGTTTGCAGAATGTTTTGACAGAAAATATCTCATTAGGACGAGTAAACAAAGTATAGTCTGAAGGAAAGTTATGTATAATAATGTAAGAATGCAGTTCACACAAGTAATAATAAATAACTGTTAAAATTATTTGTAATCAATTTTTAATATTCCTTGCGCTAGTATATTGTAGATTGTTTAACTCTAAATTAATTTAACCTTCACCATCTATAAGCTTTATACACGTGTGTACTATAAAGCATGTAGATGCCTTCACATATAAATGAGTACATGTGTATCATAATTTGCGAGACTTAGTAACTGGGATTATAATTATTGATTTTTCTTATGTGTCCTGTTTTTAGAATTGACTAAGATTTCATAAAGCGAACGAGTCAAATACTAGAACTATACTGAACTACCACCGGGAAGTTGAATTGCATCCCTATATGCCACAATGTCTTTAATCCTTCTACAGCGTACGTCATTCTGAAATCAATCTGCAAAAGTAATTAGAATTAGTTCTAAAGCTTCATCTCTATTCATTTAGTGTAGAAAGGGAACTTTCTGAAAATAAAGTGCCATAACTTTCAGCACGAGTTGTGATTGTGAAATGGTTGGTAGTCACGCTTTGTTTTATACTTCTTAGTGCAATTCTTACGTAAAAACAGTTTTAGACACATACCAACTCTGACAGATATAAATACTGCTTCTATACGGAACAATCAGTGAAGTGACAGGAACAAAAGGAAAACTACGTCACTTTTAATAAATAAAAAGTCGAAAAGTACTACGAGGAAATATTTCACTTGGTCAGATTTCTATAAAAACAGGGACAATAAAACCTGAAGAGTAGTAATTTCTCCAGTGGAGACACACACATATTCAAAACCCGGGAACCGAATACATTCACATACAATACACATTAGTCACCCCTGACACAACTATTTGGCAGCACAATTCCCGGGCCGACTATGGATTACTCAAGAGATGCAGTGTTAATCCAAGATATATACAAGTCTAGAATCCTGGAGAAGGAAATTCAAGCTGCTGGTGCTGCTGACAACAATACCAATTCCAGTCATCTCAATGCACAAGTGGTTGCTGATATTCTCAGCAATTTTTCAATGAATGAAAATGACACTGAAGAATTCCGATACGTTCCATACTATGAACGACCTGAAACATACATTGTCCCCGTTCTTTTCGCCATTATTTTCATCATAGGAACACTCGGCAATGGTACACTTATCGCCATTTTCATCAAACACCGAAACATGAGAAATGTTCCCAATATGTAAGTTGAACTCTGAAATATTTACACATTTATTATTATTGTGACTGCGAATCTACATCCATTTATCCTTTTATTTGTCTCTCAAGTACCAATAACTCTACTCTTTCCAGAATTCTCGATCCAGTATGCTTTTAAACATAATATGTTTAAAAACATCATATAATTTTTATGATTCCTGTATAAAATTCTCTGTGCAGTACCTATATAAGAACAGATTACTTTTCTTTAAAGGCTGCTAGGAAATCGTGCTGTGAATTAATTAGCCCATGAAAAATCTATTACGAACTTATTGTGACAGGTACATATGCAGTCTGGCAGTTGGAGACATTCTTGTGATTCTATTTTGTGTTCCGTTTACTTCCACTGTGTACACTGTGGAATCTTGGCCGTATGGACTTGTCGTATGTAAATTCTCAGAATATATCAAAGATGTTTCCATTGGAGTGTCGGTCTTTACTCTGACGGCATTGTCTGCGGATCGCTATTTTGCTATCGCCGATCCTATGAGGAAACTTTCAGGAAGAAGAGCAACGAGAATAACTTGTGTAACCATCGTGGGTATGCTAATGTCTTCCTTTAACACTCTAATAAAATATCAATGACTTGATTTACCTACACACACACTTGCAAGTGACACTAAGAAAAATTGCCCTACTCCAAGACTATTTTTGCTCTACACTTAAGCTTATCTATAATGATTCAATATTTCAATTTTATATTAGCATATCTTCACTGTATGCAATTCCAAGTCTAAAATTAAATACGAGGAGTGTAATGTAATGATATGAGGTAATCCGACAAAATTTTAATGAAAATTTTGATTGCTTGTGTATTTCGCAGGGATTTGGATACTGTCTATTGTGATAGCTCTTCCATCAGGCTTATTCTCCCACATAAAAATCATTGACACAGAACCTCCGAGAATGTTCCAAGTCTGTTATCCATTTCCACCATCCCTTGGTTCAAAATACCCTCAGGTAAGACAACAAGTCCCTGCTGAGTTTCATTGTGCTTTTTGATGGGTTGACGCTTCAAGGTGTTGTGCACTCGGGATTTCTCTTTGCAGATATTCTTAAACGTAGACTTTTATATGTACATAAATATTGATTGGGTATACGGGTTCTAAGAATAGATGCTGTTATTGAAGCGTATATTATATCCATCTAAAGGACGAAACCGTTTTCGTTTATTAAATTGCTTTGAGACTTCATGACTATATGACATGACTCATACGTGTCTGTCTTTCGATTTACATGCAAATATAATTTACAACGACAATTTTTATTTGCATCTTTAGATAATGGTCATGTGCAAATTCCTCGTGTACTACGGAGTTCCATTACTGTTTATTGCAACGTAAGACAGTTTCCTCTTTCATGAATTTGTTATACAATCCGTTTTGTGGAGATTATGTCAAATGTCACATTATGAGTCACACTAAAATTTTATTATGTAATTTTTAATGTCTTTGAATGTAGATTCTACATTATAATGGCGAGACATTTAGTTCTGTCAACCAAAAATATGCCCGGAGAAGCACAAGGCACTCTCAAACAAATTCAAGCTAGAAAAAAGGTAACTTTATGCTGAGCTGTTTTAAATTACTATTACAGATAGTTTAAAAAATAAATATGCCAACTCAGAAGCAATGTCTGTCAACTTTCATTGACATTCTCTAGTTCTTTAATTGACATAGTTCTAAATTTCCTAAGGGTTTCTCTCTTTTATGTTCAGGTTGCAAAAATGGTTCTGTCGTTCGTGGTGATTTTTGCTCTTTGCTTCTTCCCGTCTCATGTTTTTCTCTTGTGGTTCTACTTTGATGAGGACTCCGAATACAACTACAATGACTTTTGGCATGTACTTCGCATACTTGGCTTCTGTCTTGGATTCATCAACTCATGCATCAATCCCATCACGTTATATTGTGTCAGTGGAACTTTTCGCAAAGTAAGCAATTACAAAATTGTGATATGAAATATTTTTTACACTCGCTTTACCTAAAATCGGTTTTTATTAGGCACCTCCAGTACAATTCTTACTTTCTTGTATTGTCTTTGACTTTGTCTCGCAAAGTTGCTTTTAATGCACATAGGCAATTATAATTTCTCAAACATTCTTTTCGAATTAATAAAGTTGTCTATCATTTACATAGATATTATTGTGTCAGTAAATAGTACTGTGTAAAATAAAAACAATTGTTGTTATTTTTTGCTAATAATGTAAAACCAGATTTGCAGCTCATCCCATTTTTTAAACTGTTGTGTGTTACATGTACAAAGAAATTACAACATTTGCATGTTTATTTATTGCAGCATTTCAATCACCATTTATTCTGTTGTCTTTGTGACATTGATGGCCAAGTGCGTGGTCGCCGTCGCGGTGTTGCTCGTGGTCTAATGGGTTGCGGTTGTGTGAGCATTAGTAACACAGGTCCATTATTCTTGGATGGTCAACGTCCTGGAAACGGTCGTCTACATGGTTTGTTTCGAGCCTCGACTACAAATTCTGCTGCAGGAAAAAGAAAAAATACTTGGGACACTCAACACTCGACGATTTCGCACCATCAACTTCTCATGTGTAACCTAAACGCAGGCACCGCAGCAAATAGTGCACACATTAGAGCACTGAATAATCCAATCGCGGGTGGTAACGGCAACGGCAACGGCAATAACAGTTTCCCCTTAACATGCCATATCCAACATCAACATAAATATCAGCAAAATCATTTAAACCTTCCTCAAGTTCTTGTCACAAATTGTGTTGATACTCATTTTGAAAAGTCTGATTCTACAGCACCACCTGAAATCGCACCTTTAGCCAAAGAAGAAAGTATTGCAGATTAGATATTTATTTTATGTTCAATGAAAACCAAAATACCTACAATTATTTCTTAATGCCATTTCATGTGTTTACTCAAGGATTGTAGATATATGTGTACGTATATAGATATATGGAAATAACCTACCTGATCTTACATAGAAAATAGAAATCTTAAATCTCGTTATTTAAAGATAGCGTGTATACGTAAACTGTAAAATCACATAAAAATATCAGTCACACCTCACAATCTCATTATCGACTGATTGACCTTCGTACAATAAATCTGAATGTTTAGCATTCTCTAGTTAGAAATATATATTACCATATAAATGTATGTGTTAATAAATTATTATTCGAATTGCATAGTATTTTAGTGCACGATTGGCTTTTGTCGTTGTTTTTTCTTATTAACTCTTACTCAGAACTAGCCAAACATTCCATATGAATTTGTACTACGTTAGTTGTATAATGTAAACTAATAAATGGTGAAAGTAACTGTATACTTTAAAAAGAATCTCAGTGTCATGAACTTATCAACATCACTCTTTATTGTTGTATCATGTATAATGTATTGTTTTTATGTTACTATAAGTATAAGCACGGATATTATAATAATTATATACCTACTGTATGTACAGGGTACATAACATAGCCATATATAGCTTGAATTTTAATTGATGAATGGGCTTCATGTATAGGAGAATTAACATTAGAGTACTGTAGCTATAACTCGTTTTAGTTGAATTATAAGGTAAAGTGTAGTTAATGCTACTAGCTACCTAGTCAGCTTTACGGGCTCACAAAAATGAAAGCTATCGTGCAAACTGCAGAGCAAAAAAAAAGAAACACACTTATTTGATAAGCTGGAATCTAACTCATATCGATATTACCTATTATAGTTTAGATATATTTATTTGTAAACGGGATCATTTTGTTATTTACTGTAGTTAACAGTATTATATGTTGTAAGTAGTAACATGTACCTGCAATGTAAAAATAAAAGTAATATTTTCGTGCTTTGAATCATTAATTATTATCTTATAAACACAACATTATTAGTACAGTGATTACTCACTTAAAAATGTAAGTTGGGTATTTCTAGGAATTTATTATTGTCATAATTAGTACGAGTGAATGGGAGGCGAGGTCAAATCATTCCAAGAATTTAATTTTATCAGTGAAAGACGAAGAGACCATTATCAGTATAATACTAAGTAAGTAAGTAAAGAGGATGATGAAAGTCTACATGAATATCATATTATTCCTTATAGTAGATTGGGAGGATAATGAAGAGCATTTACTCTATTTATGTATGTTAATAGTCATATTAGGGTAACATAATTACATATCAGTTGATTTGACAGGTCACGGATAGTTTATATCATTTACTGCTCATTTAAGTGCACGAATGACGAAACAACGTTCGTTTTTGAGTAGAAAATTGCTATTAATTTGAGAAAAACCGTTGAATGCTCTGCGCAATGAAGCTTTCTGCTCTGCCTTTTGCAATTAGTAGTTAAGTTCTCTTTAGTAAATAAACGAAAGTAAATTACTTGCACTCTTCTGTCTTCTACATTAATGTGCATGTCACTGCCAACGTCAGTTTTATTTCAAGGGGTCTTCTTTCAGGAAAACATACTAAATGTAAATATATGAATGCATTAATTACAAACATTCACTCATTTAAGTATGCATAGCAAAGGTACATTTGCAGTAGACATATCTCTATAGGTCTTCTCTATATGTCTTCTGTATTTATACAAAGATAAAAGATGATTGTTTTCTTTAATTAAATTAAGCCATGGGCTTCGTCAGTCACACAAACAGCAAAAAGACTTGCTAGCCAGAATGTATTCAGTATCCAGTCACTTTCCTTACATAAACAAACGAATACCTAACCAACTCTTTTATACTTCTATGTGCTCGCCGCAAACAGTAAGTGCCAACTTGAGTTTAGACGTACACGGTCTGATTTCGTCTTTCAATACACACGGAGTTTGTGCTGAAGAGAAAGTGATAAACGTAGGAGGCCAAAATCAACTAAGTGAACTGTAGCGAACAGACTTCAAGGGAAAATTGTAGAATTCCATACGAAATGTAATCCCGACTGAAGTTTTTGGTTTCCTTCAGATTACTTTGCTCTTATATACCGGATACGACTGCTACTGTTAGTAAATCCGGTGTGTGTCTGTGTAATACACTCAACTTAATGCTAACACTGCCCCATAATAAGTAAAACACTAAAGTATACAATATAAACACAGGTATTTGTGTGTGGACTATACTACTGAACTTTTCCAAAGTAAATATTCCCTTTGAGACTGAGTCTGGCTGTGCTGTGCGACCTATGTATAGTTCCTAGTGCTACTGGTGGAAGAATGTATAAAGGGAATAACAGAATTATAAATTGCTCACAGTTTGCTAACAGATCTCAGACTTGAAACATCGTATACATCATCCATCACTTTACTTTCACTCACATTTACCTCCGATCATCTAAATCCAAGTTGAAACATACGGAATCGTTTTTCTTGATTAATACTTAAAAGAAACACATTTGCAGGAAGTTATTGACTGTGAAAGCCTTCATTGACCATTTGTAGCTTGAAAAAAGATTTGTGAAAGCCAACATACTCAGTATGGCCACTACTGCTCCTTTGGTTAACAGGTTGCTCTGATGAACCAAGCTGTTTCCTAATCAAGTTTATAATCATAAGTGAACTTGTCCGGTTTTATAAGAGTACTGCATGATAAACTCTTTATTTACCGAATGACATATTGTATTGCACAAAGCTGCTAATCTCTTTCAGCTTAAAAAAATATTAATGCAATGTTATGCATAATTCAAATCAATTAACTACTAGAGAAATAAGTTAGTACTGTTGCTGTGTTAAAGCAAATTCTAAGGAAAAACTTTACATAAGGCTAAACAGATTACAACTAAGCGTTGAGACTTTGAGACATTGGTTCCTTCGTAAACTAAACTAAATGTTTTTACCGACAGCAGTTTTCTTATTTTCTTGTTACACCCCCTGAAGTAGATCTAAATCATAGTAACAGTAAATTAAATCATAAAATTTATTAATACATTCTGGATACATTTTTTATTAAGTACAATCATTTCAGTACTTAGAATGAATCTACACTTAAAAAATTGCTAAACACCGGCAGTAATTATTCTTCTTTCTTTGTGAAACATTAAGATCTCAATTTACATTACTAGATAGATTTCGGCATGATAATGTTACTGCTATTGTAAAACAGAATAGGTACATCTACGGAAGTGTTTACGTGGATCACTCTTATTTCATTTGGAACTTTTTCCTGACTAAAGTCAACAGTTTACTGTCTCATTTTTCTATTTTCTATTATCAGGTAATGTGACGTGAGCACATTTTGTTTTGTGATACATTTTTACTGACGGCAACCCTAAAAAGAAATTCTTTCACTATTGACTATAAGAATTGAATCTGATTTTAAGACTTCAAAATAAATATTGATACCTATCCGCACACAGTAGTAGATTTTTAATTACCGAGAGTAGTACGGTAATCCTTTGAAGATGAGAATTGTAGACGAAATGGATGGTGAACTTGATGAACACAAAGATGCACTCATTCAGGCAAACATTGAAATGAACATTTCTTCACATGTGCTGAGTTTTTGGAATAACAGCAACAATTCGTTGAATGGATCTGAGACTAATTCTACGGAGGAAGATTATATATACGTACCTTACCATAAGAGACCGGAAACGTACATTGTGCCTGTGCTTTTTGCCATAATCTTCATTATTGGAATTTTAGGAAATGGAACACTCATAAGAATCTTCTTAAAACATCGTAACATGCGAAATGTTCCTAACATGTAAGTGAAATATTTTTCTACCAATTTTCTAGAATGAAATGAAATGCACTTTGCGAACCTTTCTTTAATGTTTTTAAGTGTTCCCGTATTTCCTAAGGGAGTATATATAAGCTAAGTGTGAATCTTCACATAGCATCACTGTGTTTATAAATTTGCGAATGAATATTTTTACTGGAAAATTCCAGTTTCCACTTTCCAGTCAAGTATTTACTTTTATCTTTGCTAAACAAGCATGTTAATACATAAAGTGCACCAGCTTTAACTCAAGTAATATTAGTAAACATGAAAAGTAAAAGTAAGTACTTAGGATGTGCAGCATGCACACTTGAGGATATTACAATGTGTTTTTTTTGCGATTTAAAGAGACTGTTCCATCTCATGAATTTTTATTTCAGGTACATTTGCAGTTTGGCTTTAGGAGACATTCTCGTGATTGTCTTTTGTGTTCCTTTTACATCCACTGTGTATACTTGGGAATCTTGGCCTTACGGAACAATTGTGTGCAAATTCTCTGAGTACACCAAAGATGTTTCTGTTGGAGTCTCGGTATTTACTCTTACAGCCCTCTCTGCAGATCGCTATTTAGCCATTGCGGATCCCATGCGAAAACTTTCGGGGCGAAGAGCTACAAAAATCAATTTATTAACTATCATAGGTAAATTACTTTTATTGCATTATAGTTTTGTCATTACAGAAAATTTCATTACAAGAGATCTCATACTTTCAGATGTGCAATTTTTTAGTAAATGATTACAACAAATAATTTATTGCAATTTCGCCACATTTTTCCCCATCATTCCTTGTTCCTTGCACAAATCTAGCTTAAAGCCTCAGGCACAAGCCATAGTCTCAGAAGACATCAAATATTTGGATATAAAAATTTAGATATAGATGTAATGAAAAAATAATAAGTCTCATTAAATACTATGAAAAGAAAGTAAGCGTATTTATTCCTTGTGCTAGGTATTTGGATATTGTCGCTTTTGATTGCACTTCCTTCTGGTCTGTTTTCATTTGTTCGCGTCATTGATGGTCCTTCACATCAGCTACAAATCTGCTACCCATTTCCAGAAGAGCTCGGTGAAATATATCCCCAGGTAAAGTTTACAATGCCAATTTTACTTACACTGAACACTTCGCTTATTGCACTTTTACACTAGCTTGACATACGCTAAATTATTTCCATAACAGTAAAACGAACCGATTTGTGTATAAACCTTTTATTCGAAAATAGGCTATCGTCATGCTCAAGTTTCTGGTGTATTACGCTTTACCTCTAGTCTTAATTGCTACGTAAGATCACATTTTAATTGACAATTTCTATCAATTATCTCCGATGATAATTACACATGCATCGCAAAATCGCAACACACTGGTTATACGAATGTTTTCGTTCTTACGACAGGTTTCACATTATAATGGCACGGCATTTGTTGTTGTCAACGAGAAACATGCCAGGCGAAGCTCAGGGGCAGGGCAAGGCTATCCAAGCCAGAAAGAAGGTTTTCCCTTTATTACTTATAATGTTTAGGATATTGTAATCAAATTTTGGTTATATTTATACATAAATTAATTAGAGTGTGCATATTATGTATTTATTAATAGTAAAATGTTTCATCTTTACAAGCAAAGTAATTAAATTATTATGAATGAAACAAGGTTGCAAGAATGGTGCTGGCTTTCGTGGTAATATTCGCGGTGTGCTTCTTCCCTTCCCATGTTTTCTTCTTGTGGTTTTACTTTAACCCTGATGCGGAGTTCAGTTTCAATGAATGTTGGAACATTTTGAGGATTGCAGGATTTTGCTTAGGGTTCATCAACTCTTGCATCAACCCGATTGCATTGTATTGCGTCAGTGCTACCTTCAGAAAAGTAAATCCCTACTTCCACACTAATTACATTAAGTCTTTAGATATTCATTGATACTATTAATAGGAACATTCTGTCACTGAAATTAATTCATCGTTTAAACGTGTTATTATTTCCTTAGCATTTCAATCAGCACTTATTTTGCTGTTGCACACGTCAATTCTATGCGAAATCTCGTCCTGACCCTTATAGCAAATCACATCTGATGTTAAATTGTGGTTGCCTTTCAAGAAATCCTGTACACACTCCTTACTCAGAAGGAAATCGTCAAGGATTTTACTCTCAGTCGGGTTCAGGAACGATTTCAGCGGTGAAAAGCAAATATACGTGGGATACTCCCTCAACAGTTTCTCAGAACCATGTCACGATGTGTCACAGTCCAAGCTCAGCATCTGTACTTGTTCCTCTCATGACAAAACCTGCGATTGCAAATATAAATCCTTCAGAAGTAGAATTAGACGAATCTCCCGTCTCTCCATCGCTACCTCCACCACCAGAAACTAATTCTGCTGGCTTTCCTTTAGTCATTCAACATAACGCCAGCGTTCATTCTGCCGCTACTGATATGATGACAACATCATTCATAACAGCAAAATGTTGCAAATCCGCAGATGCCTCCGGTTTTAATGCAATTAACAGCAACACGAATAAATACTTTGGCCAGGGAAACCAGCAATGTGAACAAATAAAACAAGACCATGTTCGTGCTTTTGATGATGTGAATCAGCCGAAGAATTTCATAGACTGTTGATATTGTGTTATGTTATGATCACAGCAAATGTTCAATTAACACGTGTACATTCAAAGTAAAATATTCCCAAGCTCTAAGTAAAATACAGGTAAATCCTTTATGTGAACATCAAAAATCTTTGTTTATGCATGTTTCATTAGTAAATTCATGAAATAGTACATCGTTCATGGCCCATACCTTGTGTAGCACATTTACACTCCGGGGTATTCCGTGAATGCTTTGCTTAGCAGATCTACCTTAAGCCTATTGGTTCTGCTTAAATAAACGCATAGAGATTGTCTAAGCAGGTGAAAGTGAGAGAGAGATGGAGCGATCCAAAGAGAAAGACTCTTTATTAGGTGGCTCACACAGAATTACTAAAATGCAATTACGTCTGCTAACATCGAAATACCAACATGTCTTTTGTACATTCAGCATTCAGTATGGCATTTATTTTACAACACATGGATGTTGCAGTTCACAGAGAAATGCATAAGGGAATTTCACAAAATCATGACGAAGAAAGATAATTAGATTTTATAGAATAAATAGAACACTTACACACGAGTGGAAAACAGACGTCAGGGGAGAAGGTTATATTGGTAATCTAATTTAGCTAGTTAATTATTAAATGCTTGATAATAAACCTTGTTTAGAGAAACAGGAGTGTAGCAATTAGTAATTCACGTGGCAGTTAGTCTTACATTGAACTTATATACTATTGCAATAAAATAAAGTTGAATTATGTACAATATACTTATATACCTGTACATACATATAATGTATACTCATCTACTTATACTTGCACTTACGGATTAATGTTTTACATACGTTACGTACATACTACATACCCTAGGCTGAAACATCATGCATGAATTCATTTTTAGAAAGTTGTACTCGTGCTTTTGATAAGGTTAAACCACACATACACAGTCGAGTACAGACTGTGCGAAGTTG
The DNA here is from genome assembly GCA_019776165.1 of Pogonognathellus flavescens. NCBI lineage: Eukaryota > Metazoa > Arthropoda > Collembola > Entomobryomorpha > Tomoceridae > Pogonognathellus > Pogonognathellus flavescens. The sequence goes on along the minus strand of JABASD010000104.1, from coordinate 101,336 downwards.
AAAATAAACTGAAATGAAAGTAAGTAAAAGAAACTTGGGCCACATGAATAGGTAAAGTTTAGTTCTTGGATTAGTTTTTCTGAAAACATTTTGTGACATTATCTATAAATACACAGCATCTAATCAAAATGTTCTTATTCCAAACTAACATTTTTTAACGATTTTGACAGAAATAACATGACATGATAGAAACATGTTGCAAATCTCATCAGATCGGATGATTTTTTCAGTTATTTATCTAAAAGCCAAATGCATGTGATTTGAACGGAAGAAAGTATATCCAGTCAAAAGGTTTAATAGCATCCTGAATTTGTGTAGCATTGACGTGTATCATTCATACATTCTTTCTCCCAATGCACTACCTGCTCACTGCTGTGCTCACCATAAGATTAGTATGAAACATCAAATATTAAAAACTTACATTACAGTATGCAGAACGAAAACATACAAAAGTGACATTTATGCATTTTCCTCCTTACACATAACAACACGAAACACAGACGGTTTAAATAGTATTCTCCTCTTAAAATCGTATTCATTTGGTAAGGTTGCCAAATGTAGTACATACTAGTACTAGTACACCTACTACATGAACAAGTGCATACAAACAAAGTCTAACCTTTAGGTAGCCTAGTATATCATAGCCACTGCACTGTTTACTATTGTGGATTAATTAACGTTCTTTAGCTTATACCTCACTTGAAGAACTGAAAAATGTTTAAAAAGAGATCACTTAGCCCCTATCTCTGCTTCGTTGATATTTTTCATGATAATACGTGTATATAATATACTATACTACATAATTGTAAGTATATATTCATATAAATGTTTTTGTTTTTAATTAACTATCAGTAAATTGTTTTACTTATGTAAAGAGCGCCTTTATATACCTACACTAGATCTAATTTATTTTTCAATATTTTATATGTAACAATATGTAAGTATATAAGGCATTAAGCAGCTATTGCTTTATTTAGGTACATACTACGTATGTATTAAGTATATTACATAAGTACAGATAGTATCATAAGCGTGCAATGCATGATGCAATGATCCTACCCGCCGGTCTAGTGACTACTTACGATTTTCCAATTAATTTGCATCTGGAGAAAATTGTTATAACACAAGTCTTTCACAACTCCTACTTCGGCAATAAAGAGGATTATCCACTTCTCGACTCTCTGGAAGCACATTTATTACATAACAAATTTTACACGTATGTAAACATTTTTCAAACACATGTACTCCAACTTCGGTTTCTAAGTATATAGAACATGAAAATCTATAAGTTTATCATAAACACGCAGGGAAGTTGGCTTACAACAATTAGTGGGTTATTCTAAGTCTAATTGCATCGTCACCTCACTCGATCCCGGAGCACTTAATTCGTTTAGTAATCCATTATTCGTTCACTCAAGCCAGATTGCTCCATGACCTCGTAGGCTAATTTTGTCTAATTTACATCAGGGGAATTGTTTAGTGCTGCTAATGCCATAATGAAATTTGCTGAGTATGTTTTCTCATTTGCACTTCACAACAAGCACAACGGAATAGATTATTTACTGGTATAGTCTTGTAATGTAATCATGGTAAAGTAAATCCTTATGGCAGAAACTTGCAAATTTTGGATTATATGGAATTACGGTACTTAAGTAGTAGCTTCTTTAATAAATTAGATTCTTCGATAAAAGCGGAAGAGATTTTCGATATATCTAAAAAATCTTACTTCTTTGTCAGTAAGAAGAATGTAATCAATGTTTACCAAGGTACTTCTAAAGCAAGACATGTTCAGTTGCATTTTGTGAAAGTTTTTTCTACAACATTTCTTACATAAAAAATGCAATTTTGTTCATTGAACTTGCAGTGAGATTAATTATTTCTGGAATTGTCAAGAGAAATGGGAAAATAAAGTCTAATGTTTTGCAAAAAACGATGCTCTTCCATAGAATAAGAATTGCCAGCTGGTTCAAAGAGATAGTTTTCTATTGACAGAGCTGTGCCTGGTACTAAAAGTGTGTTTGTTGAGTTGGTGCTTTGTACAGGGTAACCTAATAGTAATAAAATGAATATTTATATGGTAACTTCTATTCAACATCCTACACATGCCTATGTATTAAATCGGCATTTGTCGTACTCTTTTGTGTCTCAAAAAATAACTCACTGGTATGGAACGTGTTTCGGTATTTTGGGGTTTTCAGACAACTGATTTCAAATATAGGATCCTATCTGAGATTTGGACTCAAATTTATTTGTGTCCATTCTAAAGCTATATACACATATATTTCATTGCTGTTGGGATGAAAAATCGAATTATGGGTTTAAAGGTGCAGCACATCACCACATTTGTGTCCGAATCTCAATTTGGGTTCCATATTTGAAATCAGCGTGTCCCAAAACCCCAAAATACCGAAAAACGTTCCAAACCCATGAGTTATTCTTTGAGACACACAAAAGAGTACGACAAATGCCGATTTAATACATAGACCGGTGTAGGATGTTGAGTAGGAGTTAATACTCGTTATTACTTTTGGTATACCCTGTATTTAGTGTAGACACAAACTGATAGTTGTTTTATTTCTTTTGCAGCTATTCGGTATTTGGTTTTTTCCCACAAAGTAACACTAGAGACAACATAATGGTGACAGAAACGTCCTGTAATGGAAAACTCAAAGAAGCGTAAAGTGTAATGCAATTCCAAGGGTATGTAATAATTGTAATCTGGGGATGAATTTGGTGGTATTTCTTTGCCATTACTTTACGCAGTTAGTTTCCTCATCTTCTTGTTCATGACCGCATCACTTTTCCCTTCATAATCATACGCTTTTTACAAGGTCAAAATACATTTATTTCAACGAGGTCTTAAATGGAAAAGCATGTAATGTGTCATTATTGTCATTAAAGTATATATTATTGCTAAACAAGGAAACGTATATTATGTTTAGAGTTGAGCTGAATCCTAATCTCTCATTTGTAACTCCTAAGTCCCATTTTAGCAGCATTTTTCTCAATCCTACTGATTCTGGAACAATTAATTTCCACCAACGGAAGCTGCAGCAACTTTTGAATGCACAATACATACACTTGAATGCAATACACTTAAAGTATTGCTATGTATGGTCATTCAAGATTCTTTCATTCAATTTTCATTCATGATATTGAAAAACGTAAAAGAAATTTTTATGCCAATAAATATCCACATGCATCATTAATTTGTAACATGTAGACTAGACTGCTATTGCTTTGAACACAACGCTATGTTTGAATCGCGAATCTTTTAATCTTCGTCTGTAGTTCTTTGATTGCAAAGATTTAATTAGTCTAGGATCTAATGCCCTTTATATGTGAGTCTTCTATAGACAAGCCGTCGTAACTAGGCGCACTTACGTCGCACTAGGCGTGACGTAAGTGCGACTAGTTACGACGGCAATACAATACAAACGATTGAAGTAAGTGTGTATGCAATGCACAAAGTACAAAGTAAGTTGCATAGCATTTGAAGGCGTCTTGTCTCAAAACTTTATACCTTTAGTATGTATAGTGTGTTGAAGATGCGGATTCAGTGAAATGAAAGGCTACAACGCACTGCCTAGACCGTGACTTGACATGATTGTGACTGGACAACGACCTAATGACCGTTGCCGAAAATAAATAGCTGCAGCAAGGACCAAAATAAAATAAAAAAACGAGCAATTGGTAACCTGAAAAGCGTGGTTCTCGAATCTCGACAGCAAATCTTTTCTTTATTCGTTTGAATCTACTTCAATAAAATTGCCCTTTGATAATACCATCCCCTGAAGATCAGTCAGAAAATCTTCCATATCACAACAAGCCATGATATACCTACTAAAGATGTAATAAGCAAAGAAGCACGAAACGAAGTTTCAGAAGATTTATTTTCTGTTATCTCCCCTGCAAGTATTACATCGCAAAATCCTTTGAGATTGTAAATATTATTTGTGTCAATTGTGTCTTGTGTCCCTTTCTTCTTATATAGGAAGAGACGAGGGGAGGGTTCCAAAATAAGGATCACTCACCTCTTGTAAAAACAGTATAGAGAATGAGCAGATATATATTACATATTTTATTCTTAGTATCTTCCTTTTTTGTTTTGGCCGAAGCCATTTGGACTAATAGGTACTTTCATCTCAAGATGACCTTTCGATTTCGTCTGTTTATTCAAGAATGAGTGACAAGTCATTGAATGAAATGGTAGTAAAAATGCCGGAAGGAGAAGTCTATAGTGAAAAATAATTCATGAATGTGTCAACCGGTGAATGTAGTACAGACGTACAGACCATTGTTTTGAATGAAGCTACACATAAAATTTACTAATATCTTATCTTTATGAATGATGCTGCGGATTCTGTTCAAAAGTAAGATCAACGCCCGCATGTTATGTATGTTCTTGTTATTGTTATTTTTTAGAGTTCATTCTCTCACCACAACTTTTAGTTAGGGTAGTGCATAGTGTGGGTGGAGTGGACTCTGTGGAATGTGGAAGCAACCGTCGAACCGTCCGTAGGTATTTTATCTTATCCAAAAATTGAAGGGTCAAATTACTCAAATTGAATCTGAAATAAGTGACAATGGACACATCCATCCACACTATGCAGCTGCAGCAGACAAGAGCAGAGTTCAAGATCAATTCTACAGAATTCAAGCCAAACCGAGGTCAGTGGAGTAATAATAACTTCGGAACTGTCCATAAGTCGTCAACGGAGTGGAAAAATTACGATTTTTAATTTTAAATAATTTCTCTTCTTCTGAAATAATTCTGGAAAGGTGATTTATCTGGATTTTCTGGATATTCATATTCAAAATCAAAAATTGAGTTTCTCTTTCGAATTGCTACAACAAGTAGGTAAGCACATCGTTTGTAATTGTCAGCTATGTAAGTTTTTTACATTTTTACAGACATTTTTTAGATAATTGCAGTCCCCCATCAGTGGTCAGCTAAGCTCTCAGTCAGCGTAGTGTAGTCTTTGTTTTCTGAGTAACCTGTAAAATAGCCACTGTGACTCTAGTCTATAGTGTAGCGTATAGTGTGCTTCTTGGTTAATTTTCCTTTTTCTGACAAAATAATATCAAATTCTTATGTGCCCTTGTTTATGCGTATAGGTAAACACAACAAAGAACCCTTTCGGAAATCGGTAATATTTGAAGTAAACAGTGAAGTCATTATGTCATCTTCTGAAAACAATGAGCTGTCCCCTTTTAAGTGTCACCTATGTGAGACACAATTATTTTTTATTACCGCTGAAGGTTTGAGACAACATCGCATTTCGAACCATGGAATTGATCAACTGGATGAGACGGACGATTCCAATGACATTGGTAAATACAGTAATTTTTATTTATTTCCCATTCAGCTTTTAGTTTACCGGGAATGTCGAGGTGAAGTAGATTGGTAGTTTTTAAGAAGAAATAGGTATAAAATCTGGCTATAGCTATTTTAATTTCACATTTTTTACTTATTTGATTTCCAGGAGCCGATGACGCATCATCATCATCAACCAACGATGCAAATGAGAATTCCAGGAAACTAACCAACGATGAAAATGAGAATTCCAGGGAACTGTCAACATTAAAACGAACAAGCCGAGCACGAACCAGGGTACAACCTACCAGAAAAACCCGAAAAACTACTAATTGTACGGTAGCACCATTACCGAATAACGAACAGCCACTGATGACCAATCCCGATCCGGGCCACCACGCATCGTTTTCTAGTCCATCTGTACCAAAAAATTCACGGGGTCCGATGGTCTTTAAAAATTCTTCGCGCATCAGGATGTTCAGGAAAAAAGAGATCGCACCGGAAATCGTAAGATATTTTTGTGATATTCCTTTTCCAGCTAAATCGATTCTGAATATTAAAGTTGAACTGATTGTGAGTTGTATGCGTAAACCTAACCTAAAACCTAATAATCGTTATTATTAGTATTGGCCGACTTATGATCCATCATTAGTGCCAAGGATTGCTACCCCTGAACCAGATGAGGGCAATAAGGAGTGAGTCTTTTTGTTAAACCGAACAAAATTTTCGTGTGAATTGGAACTGTTATAACAAATTAACTGATATCTTGTTGTTTATACATTTCAGTTGTCATTTTGAAAAATTGACGCGTGGTGCAAACGCGAACACTATTTCGTTCAAAAGCAACTCAAGGGGCGAGATAATTCGTAATTCAATATGCAACATATGCGACACCGAATTCGAGGATGAAGATGGCCTGATAAATCATTTGTATCAATTTCACCCGCATCCATCACAAAGTGTAAGTTTTCTTTGCTATTGTTGCTATATAGTATATAGGGTAGATTATTTGTAGAAGCATTTTTAAAGAATATCCCAGCCTAATTTTTTTATGTAACAGTGTATACCTACTCTTGATAATAATAATGTTACTTGAATGTCTGAATCTTATGTTTTAGGCTTGGACTGACAAGGGGAACCCAAAAGGTAAGTAGTTTCAAAACCTACTGCTTCTTAACATAATATTTTTCTTTTACACTCAATTCAATACATTTGCAATTTCTATCATTAATTGCGAAAAAAGTTACAAATGTTTAATATAATTGTTTCTCAGCAGGGGCAGGGATCGACAATGTCCAGAATATCCACAACTGCAATGGCTTATCCGGGACTTGCCTCCACCTCCCCTCAGATGATTACATTTTCATTACAGTTAACGAGAACATGGGTTAGATCTCCTACAATAATAATAAGTAAGATAAGTAGCCCGTTTGGGTGTTTATTCATAGAAAGAAATCGTATCAATGCAATACTTATTCCCATCTTCTAGTGTTTGTGTAAATCCCAAAATATGGGTTTTAGTGAGTATGATTAATTTAATTGTGTTAATTACTGTAACAAGTTAAATAGCTAATATCGTAATATCTGTTACCTTACCCAAGTATTCTTTCAGCAATTTTTACTTGTTTCACTATTATTATGTAAACTAATCTATAAAACTAATAATTTTAACCTTCTATATGTATAAGGCTACCATACTTGTTTAAGTTTATGTATGTCAGTGGTTTGTTTGTGTTAAATAAATTTTCCCACCTAATTATAATAATATTGATTGCAATTGAGTAGTATTATGTAGTATCCAGTATCAGCCATTTCCCATCCATTCACACATTCTGAAAGAATCTGTATGTAAAAACGTTCGTTTTGAATTGGCCTGATAAATTAAACCAATTAATTCTTCATTATTTTATTCCCGACCCGAGCTTTGTGTTTTACAATTGATCTTTGTAGTATTAACTGTTTATTGCAATAACTACTACTTACTTATATCTGGCTAATTATGTACGTACATCCAAGACAGGACAAATGCATATCATATTTCTCATAATGAAAAGGGATATGTATTAATATTTATACTTTATTCGCTGCAGTATTTTAAGTATGTTTATCTACTTGCCAGTTGTCACCTCATCTGTTAAATGAAATAGAGTTATAATACCAGACCAAACTTGATTATAAATAGGGGTATTGAGCGTACCTATTTTTGCTACAAATAATATTATGAGTACCTACTATATGGGTATAACATTGACAATGAAATTAACTGCTAGATTTCAGTAAATGTAAGTTTCTTGTTTCATTGCTAGATATTCTATGCAGCTCATTGTTAACTATAGTCTATCTTTCATTCAATTCTCAAGCATTGTAAGTGCACAAGTACAAGCACAGCTCGTAGGTCTTAGGTATTGTAAGTACTGTAATGTTCCTACAGTTTATATGGTCGATTTACGAATTGCCGGAATCTCATAGCAAGCTTAAATGAGTATTTTGATTAATGGAATGACTGATGAGAATTATAAACGTGGCATAAAGTTTGTTTTGCATTTGCATGACTCAGGATCATGTTACAAACATGTGTATCACTTACAAAGTGACCCGAGCTTAAATTGTTTAAGTTCAACTAAAGATTAAAATATTTAAAAACAAATGTTCGATTACAAGTGTTTTGCAGGTGGTACTTCATTCTGTGTTGCAATTCACGTGAGACAGAAGTATGCATAAAATGTAATTACATTCTTCTCGATCTTATAAAAAGATGGCTTTTCTCACAGCTAAGTCAGTTGTAAGTTATCGTTTGGAATTGGATCTCACAACTGTTTTGTAACTTTGTAACCATGAAATACTTAGTTTTCGCTTTTGTAGCTTTCCTGACCTTCATCGCAGGTAACAATATCCGAATTAATTTTTCAGTCCTTAACATTCAGTTCTTTTATATGATTGATCTTTGTTTTAGGATGTAAGGCCGTCCTTGGTCCAGGGGGTCCCCCCATGGGAAAAGGTGGACCACCACCATGGATTGCATCCGTAATAATTTTTTTACAACTTTAATTTTTTAGTTTTTATTTCTTACGTAATAGCCGTAATTTGAGGGTATTTGTCGCAGAAAATTGCAAGTAAAGGAGCACCAGGAGCTCCAGGAGCAGGAGTAGGAGGACCTCCCGCACTGGGACCTCCACCATTTGTTCAAGCAGTAAGTTGTAGATCTCAGTTTTGTTTATAAGACATATTTGTACAAAAATAGGTGCAAATGCAGTGTAATAATATTCTTCAAATAATCACAATTAGATAAACATAAAGCAATTTATATTTCTAGATTATCGCCAGTAAAGGTGCTCCACCAGGACTTGGAGGAGCCCCCGCCTTAGGACCACCACCATTTGTTCAAGCTGTGAGTTGAAAATCTGCTTATTCTTTCACGAAATTCATGATATGAAAATTTTAATGACATTATAATAGAACTTTATGACTATTCCATTATATAGATAATTAACAGTAAAAATGCTGCAGCTGCCGCTGCTGAAGATCCTGCTGCTGCACCCGCTGCTCCCCCAGTTGGGATTCCAGCATGGGTTCAAGAGGTAAAAATTATTAATATGTTTTTCTACTATCGTATTTTGTAATATTCTTTTATATACTTTGAACTATAATAAATTCTTTTGTCAATTTCAGTTGATTGCTGCTAAGCCAGCTCCTCCAGTTGTTCCAATGGGACCTCCAGCTTGGGTTTTATCCGTAAATGCAATTCTATTCTATTTCTACTGTCTACAATTCAAATGTGCAAAAATTTATTTTAATTTCATTTCGTTTTAGTTTATTAATGATAAGAATGCTGCTACTGCCGCCGCAGCTGCCGCCGCAGCTGCTGCAGCCACTGCCCCTCCTCCAACTGTCGATCCTCTTGCAGGAGTTTCTGCATACATCCAAAGCGTAAGAAGCGAACTTTGTTCCGTAATTTGATTGATGAATCCGAATAAATTTCAAAATTGGCAATTAAATGGTTACAAATTGTATCACATAAAATTCTTATTTTAGTTGATTGCTGCCAAAGCTGCTGCTGCTGCCGCCGCCCCTACCGAATCTCCATACCTCGCTGCTCTTGGCCTTAGTAGCTCTGGATTGAAACGTCAAGCAGTTCCAGCTCCAGCCAACCCAGCACCAGCAGCCGCCCCTGCTCCAGCAGGTGCAGCAGCTCCACCACTTCCTCTTGGTTACCCTCCCGTTGTTCCTCCTGGTTACCCATTTCTTCCTTACATGGGAATGGGACCCGTTATGCCATACTGGAAGTTGGGATAAGTAAAAAACTGATTGTATATGTATTTAAACATCATGTGGCAAGGTCACTTACTGTATTCCGCTATATTATTATTGAAACTTGAAACTCTTGAGGAAAACAATCTGGAAAATGTATCTATTACTAACAATATGCACTAAATCATTATTTGTACTTGGGTGTGTTTGTCTTTATACAGTTATTTTATATAGTCAAACTTGTCTCACGTTTGACGACTGTATTACGTTATCATTACCTCTTACTGACCTTTAAGTTTAATTTGTTTAAAGCTGTATGCACACCAATCCAAACTAACATGAGCAATAAAACGAAGTCTTTAAAAAAGAAAGAATCGGACAAGAAAACCTAACGATTTCTATAAACCATGATAGTAATAATGCATAATAAATGAAAATGGTGCGCATGCAAATGAAATAACAAAGACTTTGAGTGTATTTCGTATAGTAATACTTTACTGACTCATCAAACCTGGTAACATTCTTCAAATAAAATCACAAACACTACGACACGACAAGAACATTTTAGTAGTACAACAAAAGCTACAAAACAATTAAAATGTTCAACATTTCATTTCACACATAATCATATCAAATGACAGTACAGTCAAATCAAACGTAAAAAACTAAATACTTACAGCAGTACAATCCAGAAGACGTACATGTCAATTAAAAGCTAAATGAACAAGTACGAACGAACGGAAAGAGTAAATCAATCCACATACAGCCATAATATTCCATTAATAATCTTATTATTGGCTGTTCAAGTCTATTTACCCATTAACATCCTTTTACTAATAACATTTATAGAGTCTAACATTTCAAGGCGTTTTTGTAGTTTCTTATAAGATTCATAACTTATCATTGTATCCATAATAATAATATACTTTACTAACAATTTTGTTTTACACATAGTTAGTATTAGTATTAAACATGAATGAACTGTTTTTTTTGTATCCAGAAATCACTATATAAGCAAATCGTGTCACGCTATATGTATACGAGTCATTACTCGCAATAATAATTAATAAAATGTCATAATAACTTGCTGATACTTCACTTCACGTATATAGATAGGATTTACAACAAACAAAACAATTTTTGAACATAAGTACTATCAGTATTAAGAGTAGAGGCACATGTTGGAAATAATTATTCATTTGTATTTGTCGTGTATTGTTTTTAGTAGCAAACATCAGTAATCTGCACGTTCATGTATATCTTGTATATTATAAGCAAGTCTGCTTTTGTCATTTAGAGCAGCAGTGCATATGTATTTACATTTTTATACATGCGTTATTTATAATATAATATGAAATGACTTTTTTTTTACTGCGACTAACAATAAGTCAGGCCAAGTGTTCCTTCGTCATTCGTATATACAAACAATACAAGAATTGTATTCGTAATTGGTTTTAAGATTAATTATTGAATAGAGAACACAAAGGTTGCTGTCCTGCTGTATGTAACACACAATAGCAGCTTGTCGTATATATGTTAGTAGAAGACTCAACAATGTAATTTTGTAGGCAAATACAATTAACTACTCTATATGTTTCTATACGTTAAAGAAAATTGCTTCTTTGTGTTTAATTTGCAAATTTACATTTGCAACTGTAAACAACGAATAGGTCTTAAAAGGGTGAAATTGGAGTACGTATACTCGAAAACATTGCAATTAATTTTAGTGCAAATTGCCATATAAATAAAATCAGTTATAATCTCCAATAGTGGTTATCACAGGGTCAAGGGTTATTAGAGTTAATTACATGCTATAACATAATAGATGTGTGTTACTTAATGGGATTCATTAAATAACAGCAATGTCTTCTTCGATTTAAACTTACAGACATGACATAATCAGAAAATGATTCACATCTGTTTGCGTATAAGTCTTTAAGTGAAACAATTCATTGTGTATACAAATTCTAGTACCTACTTAAGTTTTAATTTGATTTTGAAGTCAAATTTTCTAACAATGGCCCAACTGCAATAGTAATGCTTTGAAAAGACAAAGCAGCATAACTTATTTTATATAATAACAAATACAAAAAATGATAAAGCCTTTCATGTTACGTTGAAATGTAGAACAGAGTTATATGTATAACTATTATAACATAAAGTGTAAATGCATTCAATGTAGAAATGTCTAAGCTTCAGAATCCCGAGGAAGTCTTGATCCAGAGATACTTTGCAATTGAAAAGTTGGATTAATAATACCTAAGTCACTAAGACTGGCTCCAGGGTCATTAATGCCCATTTCGCTTTCTATATAGCCATAGCTGCTATTGCTAATAAGGGCTAATTGTGAGTCATTGCTATTTCTATTTCTGCCCGAGTCGAATTCGAAGCTTGTGTTACTACTACATTCATTAGCACTAATACCACTAATAGGATAATTATGATCTGTATTGTTAAATTGTGTGTTACTACTACTACAGCCTCCTACAGAATTAACAGGAATATTCAAGTCGGAAAACAAACCTAAATTCGGATCTAACCTAAAATTAGCTCCTAATGTATTGTCTCTACTTGATACACTGTTTGCTTCAGAAGAAGGAGCAGTCTTTGTTTTTGTGTTATTCAAGATGTCATTATTTGTATTGTTGCTTGGAGGGATGACGACGATATGCTCTTCACTTGTCGGATCTTGAGATGATGAATTCTCAACAGATTCTGTACTTTGACGGAAGCTCGCTCGTAATATCCGGGCAATGTCTCTGGGTGTGATATCAGAAGCGATCCTTCGTAGACTAGCTCGTTCCTTCGATGAGTCCAGAGATTGGCCCAACGAACGTCCTAATGTTTGACTCAAATGGGACTGATTCAGTTTCTTCTTGAGTAAGCTACTTTCACGAAGAATATGACTACCGTTTGTTTGAGAAGGAGGGGTCATTCTTTCGTCGTATTCTGGTGGCGACACCATTATTGGAATCATCAAATGAGTTCCGGAATGCTCTCCGCAAGAATTTTGAACTTGAGAACGCTGAGAATTTATTTCTAGAATGACTGAGGCATAATTTGGAGGAGGAGGAAGATTTTCAGATGAACGAGATGCTGAACTTGTTGATGGACCACCTGGACTAGACAGACGACGCATACTTCGACGAAAACTATTCCGGAGGAACTTGGCGATCCTTAATGACAAGAATGGAAATAATAATTCGTTAGCAATTTCAAAAACTTTGCATGTATATAGTACATGCATACATATTGTTTAATAGAGTTAAGTTGATACGTATTTGTTATTGTGCAACTTACTTTGCCCCTGTGGCAGTAGAATAAGATGGAGGAGGTGTATATTTAGGAGGAGGATCCTCACTTGTTCTTCCTGACGATGAATTTCTAGAAGAAGACTCTGGAGACGTTCCATTCTCAGCATAATTTGCAGAAAGTGTCCTTCTCAGTATACCTCTAGTGCTAGGTCTGTATAGCTGTTGCATTCTCTGTACGAAATATTCAAAATCCTCCGTTAAGTACTTATACAATCTCCAATATTATATCTACCGACTTATTTACATACGACTACGTTTGATCTACTTCAATCTTACAATCAATTTTACATGAACAATTGAGACTTACATCAAAAAGATCTGGTGGACCGTTTGTGAGATAGCGACAACTTTGTATTATAGCAACAAACGGCACTGCCAAAATTGGTAAAAGTTGCAGTAAAGATCCTAGTTCCCTGGTCCAACTCGGCCAAAATGCATATCCATGCGCTGGATTCCAATCATAGAGTTCCCTGATATTTCCACTTTTGAAGGAAGCGATAGACAGAACCTAGAACGAATATGAACATTAATGAATTATTTCTAAACTACATAAGTCAACATGACATAAAATATGTACTTCTAGGCAAATATTGACATAAAAAGTATTTAGCATTACCAGCATGGCAACAGGCATTATGACATTCCAGACGAAAGATACTAAAGGAGCTAGAATGGCGACAAGTTTTCCTGGTCCAGTCAATAGCACAGTAACAATATTTTCTCCACAATAAGGAGCACCTCGTACAATGAACACAGCAACCAGTTCCAGTAAATACAAAACCATAATCCACCAGCCGCTTCCAATGGCATAGTCTAGGAAATACTCGACAAAGATTCCCGTCTGTAAATTGAAAACGATAAAATTGAGACTCAACAAATGTATGAACTGGTAAATTCATCCCTCCATAAAAATATCATAAAAATTCATTTCACATCAAATTATTTCCTCGACAAATTACCTCAGTACATAAAGGAAGTCCGAGTGTAAATCCCATGGCACAAACAATAAAAGTTATCGTAGTTTCTCTTGATCTCAGCATTTTCGATTTAATGGCTATGACCCCTTTGACAACACAGTGCCATATCGCAAGCTAAAAAAATATACAAGTCTTAATATTTATCCGGGATAATAATTATCGATTTTCATTTGGTATTTTGTATAAGTGTACATTATTGTTATATGCTTAAGACAAACAGACAAGTCTATATCAAATTTTATTACCTGTTGCGCTATTCCGAACAGTATAAAAGTAAAATAGAACAAAACGGTCCAAAATGGACTAATGTTTGACTCAGTTCCCAGAATCGACATCGTAGTCGGAAATAATTCCGTAGCCAGTCTCAGTACTTGGTATCCACTCCGCGCAGTATTAGCATCGTTCATATCTGGAGTAAGAATTCGTACTCCCATTAAAAATGGAATGTGTTGGTTGACATACGATGATGCTTCTGGAATATCAGGAGGTTTGCTTTTGCCCAGGAAATGGTACGTCTCAGAAATTTCTGTTAATAATTAATACACGAGCCAAGCAATTAAAACATAATCCCCAAGAGTGCCACTAACACAGAATGAGAATTTCTCAATTAGTTTATTATTATTCACGGAAGTACTTACCAAACGAACTGGGCGAATACTTGTATCCATGTGATAGTAATACTGAGTAGCACGCATTTCCTAAAAAGGCACTCAGCAGAAGAACAAACGTGGTGACCAACACAACAATGGAAGCATCCGATTTCAGAGAATGAGTAAATCGATTATGAGATGTCATTTGCATAATACATGCACCCAGAAGGCCCCATGTGAAAAACGTCTCTCTGGCTGCAACGACCCATGTCTATGAAAATAATCATTATTAAACAACAATTAGAACAAACACATTTCTTGAAGCGTCCTACCTGTCATTGTTCAGAAATTTAGGAGCATAACTCACACACAGTCATTCTACTATAATTATGTTTGTATATAATTTAAGTACAGGATATTATTGTTTTAGCCATGATATAGCATTTAGTTACTGTAATAGTACAAAATGCTTTGTAGGCACTTACTTCTCTATTCTATGTATATTGTGCTGAATATAAATATATACTTAAAGCATTTACAAAGATAAAGATGTGTATACGTACTTAATGATTAACATAATCTTTGATGAATGCAAATATTTAGATAAAAACGTTAATTAATCAGAGATTTATCGTTGTGATGTTATTCTCGTACACAATGGGCAATTAATGATTTTGTGTAAAATGGTATTTTTACATAAACAATAATAATGTGAGTACATACCTGACTATTAAAGAAGAAGTTGGACCATTCCGTCTGTCCAAAGAGAGACCCAGCTTGATCAGAAGGAACCAATCCAACCATCTTGGAGGCCAAGACCAACAAAGCGGCTACTGGGGCAAGGACAAACCCATGCACAACTTTTCCGTAAGACTTGAGACCTTGACAAATTCAACAACCATGTCATTACTTTATTATACTAATAATTGTAAGTAAACTGATGTCTATTCACTACCATTTCTATTTGGTACAATCTAAAAAATTCAAACCCATAACTACTTATTTGGCTCTTTATGTACTTAGTGTACTTGTACTGCTTCTGTCGCTGTACAATCAAAACAAGGAGAAAATTTTACAATCACATAGCAAAGTCAAATCAAGTTTAATTCTTACTAACGGTAGCTGTAAAATTAATTTATATGACATCTGCACGAAAGTGTAACCAGAATACCTAATCACGTCACGAATGCTACAAGAGAACGGAATTACATGACACGTTCCTTTATTTTTATACACTTACTATAAACCACAATAAACAATCAAATTGTAATTCTAAGTATAAGTCAAATAAGCAAAATATTTTCATAGCAATTTTCCTCAAGTTTACCAAAACACCTAAATAAATACACAGAAAAGTACCTAAAGCACTTTTCTGTGTATATATTTACAATTAGACATTTATAAAATAAATTGCATTGATCTTCAAAAAGTGCCTTGCGGTTACAAAAGCTTGTTTCGCTGAAATAGGATGTAGGAACTGACTGACAATTATATCTAGGATCAATCTCTGTTTCCCTCGGGATACTTACCTTTACTCAAAGACACAAAAATAAGCATCCAGACAACAGCCAGGTTAAATGCAACGGTGAATTTAAGACTGCTCGTTGTGTACGAAGAAGATGTCGGCGGATAGTCTGGACTCGTCCTTTGCAATACGACCCCACTGTAAATTAAATTCGGTGTGAAAAATATTAAAACTTGTGTGTTGCAAACAGGTATACTGGTACTATTTACTTGTTTCTATTAAAAATTATGTACAAGATATTTCTATTGGATTTCTCAAAGAATGAGTTAGAAAATGAGATGTAGCAACAAGAAAATAGCATCGAGGAGAACTAATAATAATTGCGAAGCTGAAACTTACTTGAAATAGTCCGGAACAGTCTCAGACAGCTTAACTGTTTGATTGTACAAGTCTGTACTGCAGTCTGTAACAAAGAAATCCGTATGAAATGCATTATCGAACCATTAAAATCAAACAGGAATTAAAAACTCAAGTACACTGACTAGACTACCTAGATAATCATCAAGTCATGTATGTGTCTATTTTAAGACCATTAAAACGAGCAATAGAACTGTATCGCCTTTACGTGCTAATATTATCAAAGTGCAAACTCATTTTACCTTTCCGCATGGACCTAGTAAACTACTACAACTATAATATTCGCAAAAACTAAAGAGATTATACAGAAAAATTATAATTCTATGCATTAAAAATATCTGTAATATAATTTTGTATAGTTCTTTCCGTGTAATTCATTCATTTCATGTGGATCAAACAGAAACAATATCTGCAATGCTAATATAACTCGACATTTCGTTACGTTTCATGCTATAGGCATGAAATCAAATTTAAAGTGCATATAAAAACTGCATAGGTAGATGTTTTTTTGTGCAGTACCATTCTTGAAGCTTGTACCTGAATTCTGAATGATTGTATGTGTATCCACGTACGTAAGTAAAAAAATAATTGTAAACCACCCCTCTCTCATCAATTTCAAGACAACTCAACACTCAAGGCAAACTATCTTTTAAC
The DNA here is from genome assembly GCA_019776165.1 of Pogonognathellus flavescens. Lineage (NCBI taxonomy): Eukaryota > Metazoa > Arthropoda > Collembola > Entomobryomorpha > Tomoceridae > Pogonognathellus > Pogonognathellus flavescens. The sequence continues at coordinate 84,354 of JABASD010000104.1, read as the reverse complement.
AATGTAGGTTATGGCTGTTTTGTACTCTAACTGTTCATTTCACTGTACACTATGCAAAATTATTCTCAATCCTCGAATGATTGATTGGAGCATAACAAATCAAAAAGTATTTGTTACTCATTTGCATGCGTGAAATTATTACCACTATATAGTAATCTTTGCAACTGATTCTGTTTCCTACTATTTTAAACACTGCGTTGCTAGTGAGTAAAATAATACATGCAAAGTGGATTTTTAAAATTATTCATGCTCATGAATTTTTACGCATTGTACAGAGATAAACATGATTTATACAAGATAACTTGTTGTAAGATCTTATAGAGCTTTAATAAAAACAAACATTATTTTCTGTTTTATGTAAGTACGATGCACTTGAACTAGTATTATGAACAGAAAACACCCTTAAGTAATTACTTGCTTGTGTAGTTATGTGATTTCAAACTGTTATTTACTTTACTGTTACTTTCAGCTTGTTTTCCTTGATTCAAATTCACAACGTAGTTAATATACATCAAGATTACTGAATTTAGTTTTGAGGATAAAAAATCCCGATAGATAGACATACATTAGTTAAATCTTGTTTTATTACGAATGCCTATTATAAAAACAAACGACAGGTACCATACATCATGGCATCATCTTATCGCTGTAATAACAAGTTCAGCCAAACCCTTTTCAATATAAAGTAAGTTGCATCTCATGCAGAATGCTAAATGTTATAGTCAATTAGCAACGTTGTGATGATGTAGCAAAGATTCAGACAGACGGAACAGATCTTGCCAAATTTTTGCAAAGTGAGGCTATATTATAGGTATAGATAGACTAGACATATATTATCATAGTATAGTAAAGCATAGCAGTACTATAATAAATTCACTATGATTTTGGGCATCTATTAAGTTTATAGATTAAATCTTACATTAACTTGTTGCTTAATTAACATTGAAGCTCAGTGTTATTCTTCAAAATTTGATTGTCTGTGCCTGTTCGCGATCTGAAGTATTATCTTAATGCGTGGTTGCTCTGTTGAGACTCGTTGCGACAGCCGTGTACATGATGTAAGTTAAAATCAAATATTTTAACAAAAGAACAAGTGCAGTTATCAATCAAACCAAGTTCAATGTGAGACTTGCAACAGAGTTGATATATAGAACCGCATACAAGTAGTTAGACTTAAAAAGTTTATTTTATAATCATGTGAACTTAATCCCACAGCTATAGCTGTGGGGCAGAGAAATATTTACAAATACTTCTCTGCAAGTAAAGATTTTTTATGCACTTAGTTAGTAGTTAATCAGTCGCAATAAGTACCGTATCAACAAAAATATTGTTGAGCCCCGGTAAAGGAATTGCAGTGTTAGGAGTTAGGATTAACGAAAATCAATAGGAAATATTATATTGAAAAATACTAACATGTAAAATAAAAAACATGCCCCTGGAAAGAACAAAAACTCAGACATAGAATGTTTTGAATACATAGAGACAATCCGATTTCTTTTATATTGCTATTGACGCAATGATAGTGTACTAGTGTAATAGTTACTCCTCTTAAATTATGGTTCACGCAAATGGAACTCACATAACTTTTTTTGTTGCAAAACCACGGAAATTATTTGTGAATTCCTAGTAATCTTTTCCCTGCAGCAATTATACTCTAATCATAAATATAATTTTTCATACTAAATCTAACTTACAATCATATTATAATATTACTTTGAAAACAAGGTAATTTTTCATCACAAAAGGAAAAGCTGAGGTTCCTAAAGTGAAATTTAATATGCTAGAATTGATCAATAACGTCTAAATACCTACTTTGAACAATTATGAACTTATGAGTTTGTTCTGTATATTTTGTTGAGTATGCCTAAGCACAAGTTGTAAATGAATTCATATTCTAAAGACCTGCTCCTTTTAAAGTGCACCGTCCTTGTGAAGTACGACACATATATGGACTCATGTGCCAACACGCGTATGATTATTGAGATAAGACCAAATCAAAATAAACGCTAGAATGTTGCTATAATTAGGTGCATGGCATATGCATATTTTGTGTCACGCAACAATAACAACTCTGAAAGTATAAAGTTGTAAACAAACCTCGATAATCTCTAAAACATTTTTCCCATCGATACTTGTCATAGCGTGTGATGAACGAGTCACGAAAATAGATGAACATCCAGGAAACACCAACCGCAGTATAAATCCCAATCATTGCTTGAGAAATCACCAGTCCAACTCCGATTCCCTAAAAACAGAAACATGAATTATCACAGATTCGCGTGTTCTATACATGTATATAAATAATCAATAAAATTATTAATTGTACAATTAAAGTCATAGTTAACCTTTGTAAATCTACTTATTACTTACTAATGACTTCTATATCTAATACCTACTTAAACTATAACCTAAGCATAAATTTTCTCATGGGTACAAATTTAAAACGGACGTAACATTAAATAATTTTGTGATTTTCGGTTTTATTAAAATAAAGTAAGTTGTACCTGAAAAATTGGTGATATCCTCCACATGTCAATAATGCCTGAAGATAAGTATTGTCCAATGGACATGTGAAAAGTGAACAGAGGGATTCCAAAGACAACTGAGAGGAAGACAAACTGTAGAATGAAATTGGCTCCATATTGAACTGAGAGAAGAGCAAATCTACAGATATTATTCAGTCCCAGTGTACATCCAATTAGGGCTAAAACAGAGCTAAGTCTATGTGGCCAACGACCCGCGGGCATTCTGAGCCCGGGTCCCAGCACTGGAGATGTTCCTCCAGGATGTCTCGTTCGCGTTCTTCCAGTTGTAGGTGCTGCATTGCTGCTATTGCCATTCGTACTATTTGTGCTTGAAGTTGAGTTAGAAGATGTTGAGTCAGTTGTGGTTGTTGAAGCCGGAGGTGTTCCTGGTGGCTCCAAACCGGTCACAACCGTATTTATATTACTTGGGCTGTAACAACAAATAACACAATTTCATATAGAACAATTCTACTACAAATAAACAAACAAAAATCTCCCAGTTTGCAAAGATATAGTTTTCTACCGTAAAAACTGCTCGTGTCTCACAAAATTTAAATTACATCCTCCCAAAGTTAGTTCTTGTGTACATCTATACATTTTTATGTTGAAGACACTTGCCGAAGAAATGAGAATTCACACTTTTCAGATTAAGCTGAAAACTTGCACGATTCATTGTTGTCTCAGAGAAACTGCGGTTTAAAGCAAAGAATTTGCTTTATACACAAAAACACTGCAACAGGCGACTTTATAGCGAAAGACAAAGAAGATAACGTAATTCCGACTTATTTTCGTTGCTGATAAAAATCACACATAGATTCTATCGCACTTATTTATAATTTCTTCTATACGTTCTGGAAATACTTGACCACAGAAGCCACTATTACCAGTTTGCTCTCGATGTAACCCAAAATATCTTCAATTACCAACAATATAACCATTCTTGGAGAACCAAAAATAATTTTACAAATAACTAAAGACACTTCAGTTTGTACAACTTGAGCCCGACAACACTTTGCACGTCACTTCACCACAATCGCTTGCCTAGCACTAAAACAAATCCTCCAAGTCCATAAAAATAAATACCACGAAGGAAGTGAATGAGTATCATATCGTATAATGCAATAAAACCTTTTGTTGGTACGGCACATGTAATATTACCACATTACAATACATGAACATACATATGCATGTAAGTATTATACTGCAAGATACAAGAAAATAAACCCTTGACACTGCATTACATGCATAAATTCATCAAAGACAGTAAACACCATACACAAAACACACCATCCAACATCCAAGGTGTTTATCACCATATACAAAATCCAAACGTGTACCTTACTACTGCCTGCTATACGACTCCACTAATACCATATCAATACACATTTCACTTCGTGTTACTTATTTGCTCGCTCACATCACAAAAAACTATTTCCTATTCAAAAAAACGTCTTTAAAAACATACCTATGTACTTAGCACTTCACTATGCGCAACACGCTGTGCTTAACACACTGCACTATATAAGTAGAAAAGGTATAATGTAAAATAACACACACAGCTACTTACGATACAAAATGAAATACTACTACAAAACTGACTTGAATGACCTTCTGTAATATCCAGTCATTCTGGCAAGTTCACACGAACAAAGAACGAAATATGAAATCCCTTACAGACATTATGCATTGATTTCCTTCCCTACCTCTCTGTTAAAGTACGAATGTTCTTTTCAGACTTGCTTTCAGAAACTACGTCCGTGTCCACTTTTATTTCATCTAACTAAATGAATTGCGTACGAACGAACATAACAACTCCAAATCTTAATATGAAGTTAAGCATTTCGTTTAATGCAGTGGAGTGAGAACATACATGCATATAAACGATAAAAATGCTAATGAAGATAGACTTGTATAGGAGAGCTTTATTACAAAGCTATATTTTAACTTCAACAAAATAATATATGCAAGAAACTACACAAACAAAGTAAGAATGTATATAAAATGCGTTGTTGCTACCAGGGATCACTTCACAAACACACAAGAGAGGTTTTATTATGCGATACCTATTTTTTAATACATTCACAATTCACTCGCACTCGTTCACTGGTTGTATTAAAATGGGCATTCTTTTTACACAATTAACCGTGTATTAACGTGTCTACATATTCCCGTCGAACTGAAGACTGAAAGTCAAAGCCCAAACGTTAAAACTTAAACTCATAATAACAATGCTAATAATGCAAATGACTATTGTGTACCTTATACCTACCAATATCTACAGAGTTATATATAGACGGTATATTTGAAACAAATGTTTTCTTCTAAGAAAAGGGGATCATTGGACCACAGGACAAGCTTAAAGTTACCGTGAACGTATAAGTAAGCTTAGCTTTACTTTATTATTTCACTAATATATGAAAATACTTATTAGTATTAGTCTGCAGACCTTTTTATTATTTAGTTTGTAGTTTGTAGCGTAGGTTGTTATAATTCATGCTGAGTTCAAGAGTCTGTCCAAAAAATAATTAGTAAAATTGTATTCTAAACGAACACTGAGTCTGAGACAGGACACAGGAGACACTATCTGTGTGAAATTGGTACACTTGTGTAAAAAACTACACACAAATATGTTCTTACTATATGGTTCAATATATCACCCCATGAATATCTATAAAATTACAAATATTGCGTAATTTCACTTACATAAATGCATTAATAATAAATACTATTAGCTGTGTGTGATATTTTAGAATATACTTGCAGACAGACAGAGTAAAAATACTCACGCTACACCTACTGCAAACTAACTAACTACAGCGCACAGAAATAATGCTGTAAAATGTGTTTAAGCCTACTACTGTGACGCAGTACAAATAAAACAATCCAGCACTTATCTCCTAAAACAACTGAATGAATCTACGAAACTTCTATTCACACATACAAAGATACATCCACTCAAATACCTACACCATCACTAGCTATACCACAAACTTTGATGTAGTACCTTACTAAATCTCCATGCATGACCATTTTGCTATACAGAACACGAAAAACACAAATTATATAACGTACTGCATATTCTCTGTATAAAAAATAAGTTAAATATCATACAGCTTACTGACTACCTATTCATATAACACAATACACGAGGCATACCTAACAATAGGTAAAACAAGGGACACAAAATAATAATAATGCGACTGACAACCACAATACGTAACGTAACACCTATACGTTGTGATAGTTGTGAACATGTACGTATAAAAAGTACGTGTAGTACTGCGGATTGCTGTACAGATCGAATTTGCTTCGTTCACTTGTGTTAATGATGGAAAATTCCCCTAAACCTCAAAGGGCAGGAGAGTATTGTCGTGTTGCTCGCCGAGAACAATCTTCAACAATAAGGTTCATTCATTGTGGTACATGGCTAAAGAGATTCAAATTGACTTGGACATTCATTTCATTATTGCATGCCACATTATAGCATGACATGATATCTGCAATGTTTAAATTCATACTGCGCTACTACCTGTAAATACTAAATATTATTATAGCTACCAACTACCAACTAAATACATCTGTCGTATGTCCTCCCATGTTTTATGTATATTATTAAATCAAATCATATACATTTCACCTCTCATTCAAATTTTCACACTAATGGTCTTTGTAACCACGACGGATCAAATCCACGTAACAATAAAATAGGCATGTAAAGCTATTTAATAATAATTCAGTACACTCCGCCATTACGATAACAATAGCTCAGTAATAATGTTTCCTAATACGATGGGCCATTCTTCACTTTTTCAGAGTTTGACCATTTTCCTTGCAAAGATATTTATCTGGGATTGCATTTTGGGCTAGTCGACAGACTGTCACATCCATAACATCTTGGATTATATACACATTCTCTCTCTCCCTCTCTAAATCCTATTTTGCAAATGCAAAGGCCATCTCAATTCTCAACAACAACAGTAAATAGCATTAAGTACTGTACTGTTACTTATTCTTAATGTTCACCTTTCAGAAATAAAAAATAAACCCTAAACTCATGTTGAAAATTCCCCTACTTTTACCAACTTATAATTTTTAAGTCATCTCTATCTGGTATCTCTAAATATGACCGTCCTTAACACTTCACCAAGCCATGCCATACAAACTACGTGTATAAAATAAATGTGTAAAAAGATTACTACACGGGAGAATTAAATCATATCTGAATTATATGATTTTGTTTCTCACTTGAACGATTGTGGGCAGCTAATTATGTGTAATATGAGACTTTACATGAAGTTGTACTCTCTGAGCACAATGCTTAAAGTAACTTGCCAGACTTGGCACAGAAAAATAGAATGGTAATGGACGGTCAAGGTTGGCAAGGGATTTTTTCATATATAGCAATCTGCACAAAGTTACTTCTACTGTAGGAGCTACCTCTTAATCGTTGGGATAATAATTAAATGAGTATACACATACATATAATGTAGGTACGTCACAATCTTCTGAGTGAATTCTATGAAGTCTTCTACGTTGCCTACCTGACTGAACACATTGTCTTATCGTCAATATCCACTTTTAATATTATTAGCAGAATGCATATGCCTAAGTACGTAAGTATACCTACTACGCGTTTGATATACGATGCACAAACATTGCCATCGTCAAATTACGTACTTACTTTATATTCCACTATGCAGGATACGGACAGAAATTACCAGCGAAGCGAGATCATTTAATAATAAGTATATTACACGTAAGAAAAAGAGTATTTGGAATGAATAAACATGGAATACATGTTTGAAGAAAAGACAAAAGCCTACCTAGAACAACAAAATCTGATTATAATAATAATATTATTATCTACTCTGTGAACCCAAGAGTGCTATAAAGCCTGTATAAAAGATAGAAGCATTTTATACACTACTATATAGGTACCATAGGTATTGTATTCTTAAATTCTTATTCTATGTGCAGCTTGATCTCATAGATTCTCACGAACCGGTTTTCAATCTAATCTTAACGTATTCAATTCGCTGTGAAATAATGAAGCATATACCTACACAGAATACTAGAGATGCAATGCAAACTTAAGTCTGCACAATTAAATCAAAAACATAGAGAGCATGGCATAGGCAAACGTCAGCATAAGTACCATGTACTATATAAGATGGTAAAATCCTTATATAACAATACGAGGGAAAATACACGGCAAAATATTCCATACTACACGCGAGGGAATTTTAGTTCATATTGTAATCGCAAAGAAATTGATCTTTATGGTAGTAGTAGATAGTATTATGGTAAATGCCTTATAAACTCTGTCAAGAAGTTTCGTAACAATTGGGAGGAATCTTACATGAAAGATGAACATGGGCTTTCTATACGTGTATAATATTGAACTGTTAAAATTGAGCTGTGGATGTAACGCGGAATAGCTATAGCTATGTAGAAGAAGAGAGAGAAGGGGAAGAAAAATTATAGATTGGGTCAACATGATGAACTGTTAAAAATTGGATCACTAGAACAAAGCAAATTGCCTTTTGTTTTTTGAATCGTATAAAATGCACTTTATGTGAAACATTCTTTAGCGGAATACCTTTAGTGTACGACTTTACGACACTATTGTGCTTTATATTTCATCCTCATTCCTCACACCTCATTCCTTATTATCCTTATGTGTACCAACAAAAAGACTGGTTATTATCTGTATTATAAGTATAAAGTTTTTTACAATTCAATCACTTTCATGATCTGACCCAAAAAAGTCAAAATTGTCATGAAACTGTGCCTTTTTAACAAAATGAATATACTATTTTATTATATTAATGAATAACGAATACAGGTAATTTATTAGCTTAAATGCTTAATGCAGAGCAATCCGAATTAAATTTGAGTTGGAGGAATTTTTAAGTTTGAGGAATTGTTTAAGAATTTTGAAACAGTTTATCACACTTAGGAAATATCATAATATACTAGAAGGTTTCGTTTAACTTACTTTGCATTCGTAACGGTGTTTTCGGTAGAAACGGAAGGAACTATTGTGTGACAGTCAATAAGTCCCATAGAAGCACTTCGGTGATGAGCACTTGCGGCAGTTGTGGTGGCCATGTAATCTTCTCTGCCATAATTCATTTCCACTGCACTTCGTTGCCTTTGATGACTCAAACTTTGTGGAGTTGACTCATTGGATTCACTTCTGTGCACATAAAGAGTTTCTGTAACACTTGTTGGCATTGGCACGGCGTTATTACTACTTGTGTTTGTGTTTACAGCCCCAGAGCTACTACCGCTACTACCATTGTCATCTAGCAATGAGGGATTGAGCACATTATTGATAAGACTGGTCACAAGGATTTTATTTGTGACTGGAGAATTGAGTGTTGTAGCAAAACCAACATTGGCATTAGGATTCGTGGCACTGGTAGAATTATTTGCTACAGGGGCAGACGACGGTGAGCTGTCATTCACAGACGAAGAACTACCGGGGGAAGAAATGGTAGGCAAAACTGAGGATGGCATTGGCATCATTTGTACGGGTCGTAATTTTCTCATGGAAGCCCTGACCATAGGCCGATCGCTCTCGTATCCTTCCTCCTGGTCTTGATCGCATAAATCTTGATGGTCTTCTTTTCTCACTCTTAGATTGCCCTCTTCCTTGGAAATGTCTTCGGAAACAAGATTGTTGTTGTGATTACCACTACTTAGTCTTTCCATCAATCTCTGGTGGGAATGTGAGACCTCCGGTGACGTTGGAAGCATTGAAGGCATCGACATGGATAAATACTCTGGATCATTTTCATCAACAATAATAAGTAAATCTTCATCATCCCCTTCTTCCCCAGAAATGAGTAAATCTGCAAAGTCCTCTACGGAGCTTCTGATTTTCGAAAAAGACTGATTTCCTTTACTACCTAAAATATTATTCTCATCTTCCCGTTCGATTTTCTCTAAGATTGCATTGAAATTTTCCAAAACTTTTGCAATTTCCGTTGTAGAATTTAAAGCTTCTAGATCTACAAACAATTCACCGATATTTTCTTCGTCTTCCATGTCTCTTGATACACTACTACATCCGCCTCCGCCACTTTCTCCGTGTTCTTTTATTTTCGTCCTTTGATTTTCAGCACTGGAGGAAACTAAAATATTACTTACACTACCACTACTCGAAGGAGTTGGCGGAGGTGGTAAACTCAACAAGAAACTCATAACCGGCTCATTAACTGTAGAACACGAAGATGAAGAACTATTAGTTTTGCTCACATTCTGTTTACTACAACTGTCAAATTGTAAAACGATTCCACTAGAATCACTGGCTAGTTGTTGTAATTGTAGGTCACTATCCCCAACGGTAACTGCATTTAAGTTAATATTAGCGTTCTGATTGTGGTTCTGATTTGTTATTGTGTTGTGTCCATGTCCTTCCGGAGGTGTTCTCCATCGAACGTCCTCTTCACTATTTGTTGACATAGGAGGAGGAAGAATGGTGATTAAATTTAACTCTTTCTGACCGCCACTGTCACCGCAACTGACATTTGCATGAAAATTATTATTATTCATGAAATTGTTGCAAATATTATTCTCCGTTGTGGTATTTATGTTGTCACTTGCTCCATTTAAGCCTCCGGCAACGGCAATATTCGTATTGACAGATCCCCCACCTCCTGAAGACATGGACTGCGAGAGATTGTTGATATTACTGTCCCCACCCGAAAGGTTATTTATAGTGGAGATGTTAATGTTGTTATTATTAGCCGGACTGACACCCGCAGGCAGAGACGACATCGATGTGATTATGTCTTCCATGGCACAGCCGCTCCTCAGGATATTCTTATTGTCACTCATGAGACTTCTCCTGCTATTTCTTGCCCTAATGAAGATGGAAAGGACAATATGCTCCTAATGAGCTTAAAATGACTTGGAAAACTGTAAAACACGAAGTATCATAAGCTTAAACTAGCTTTTAATTTTCGAGTTCTACATTCTCGTAGAGTTAAACTTCTCCTTCCTTCCCTCTTGGCTTCTGGTCAGGTAATGAACCACTTGACTTTAATAGGGCAGAGAGATTTCCAAGATAACCCTTCTCTAAATGAGTAATCCTATATTTCTTTGGATTTCGTTGGGTGTTAGTTGTGTATAATGTGTTTTGGTGTATACGTTGTTGTTTATGAACGTACAATATTAATGTAGCGCAAGCTGACTAATACAAGTCCCGTTGTTGGCTTGGCTTGTTATTTTGATTACGATGTGGTGGTGGAATTCTTGCAGAAGTAAAGGAGTACTCTGATCGTGGTGGAGAGGAATTAAAGCAAACCCAACCAACAACGCCATAAAGCACAACGGACAAGTCTTGTCATGTGTTTTTCCTTTTCAGAGTGTAAAAGTACTGCGTGTGTACTTCCGGTCTTACGATCGCTCTCTGTAATTAGACAAAAACAATACAATTAGAATGCTTAGTGTCACTTCAGTAGTTAAGGTATTAAAATCTTTTCTTTTATATTTCATTCATGTAATAACAATGCTACCCGTTACTCCATGTGTATACTTAATAGTCTGTATTCTTAACCTTACTATAAAACCTATATTATGATTAATACTCTAATTATTTGCACAGGCCAGAAGAAAACTCCAAGCGCATACAAACCCTAATACTGCATATCTTAAACTTACATTTTACACACAACAAAATTTTAGCTCTGGTAAAGATCATTAAAACTACAGTTGTTGTTGTGTATACAGAAAACAATGCATACAATGCTGTTTTCTTGTGTTGTGTGTTTGTTCATTACAGTAAACAAAGTAAACACGTCTCTGTCTCTATGATTGAGAAAACCTTCTAATAAATGTATTCTCGTGTATAAAATCACATCACCACCTTCATACTGTACATGCAGTGTTATTATAATAATGTGTGTCTTGTGTATATAGGTATGTTAGTTCCAATGCATTGAATTATAATATAATATGTGCCTTGCCAAGAGCTATTCCATAGGATAGGACAAATAGCAGACTGACAAAGGGTATGAACCTCGTGTAAATTACCTGATTATAAATACAACCTCAACCTGTAAACCCAAAACCACTAATTTGGTTAGAACCCTTCAAATATACATCAGAAGAGCAAGAGCAACGTGTGGGCAATAGTAACACTATCATCTTTGGAAACGTGGAGAAAAATGAAGCAATACATAAACCTCGATGCATGGGAATGAACGTGAATGCTAATTATTGCAAATTGTACAGTACACTATAATACAATCACATATACACTACACAAAAACATGTGAGATCGTACTCTCTCGGAGGTTTAGACTTTTATAAGTTGCAGTTGTGTTTGGAGTGCACTCATCTGTGTCTTTACGTCTTTCCAGCCTTCTATAGAAGGAAAACAACAAGCGTATAAAATATAGTATGGAATTGTACATGGCAGGCATCTCTCTGAATCTGAATCTTTATGGCACAAATCATCTCATAATCATAATTAATTTGATAGTAATAATGCACTTAAGCTGCTAATAGTTCATAAATCACGGCGCTAACGAAATCGTGTGAACTTGAGAATCTTCTTTGCAAACTTTAATCCCTCTTTGATTGCTAAGGTGAGTTTTTAAGGTAAAGGTGAATACACTTGCATTATAACCTTTTTGGCATTGTCAACAAGTAGAAGAACACTTCCAAACGAATGTTGCGCACCTACAATATCATATTTTTACAATACCTACAGTTGTAGCTGTATTATATAATCATTTCTATAAGAGTATTGTATTTTTAATTACAGGCATAACAAATAAATCATTTAAGTAGCTCATACTCTCAAACTTTGTAGATCTAGTAAAGCTTTACTGCGCAGTTATGCAACCTGGTTGGTAATCTAAAGCTTTTATCACTATAAACATAAACAAAATGTTGAAATAGATGCAAACACAGTCACTTTGTCAATTGTTGTGACCTACACATGCACAGGCAATAAATAAAGTGCATTTAAAATCTACATTACAATACAGAAGCATATTTGAGTGAGACAAGATTTAAATACCTATACGTTAAACATTCTCCAGTGGCATTTGTTTGTATACAGTAGCTGTAGAAGTGGGTAATAAAATGTAAAATCTGAATGCCAGTTTTTATGCCCTATATGCTAGATTCTAGTAGTTCTGTTCGTAGTTAGCAAATGACAACGTAATGGAACCGCCCTTCTCATGGCAAGGAAATACACAGTGGTAGTTATGACAAATCGTCACGCAATTCTCGTGCAAGACATTTTAACGTTTTCTTAGATTAAAACTTCAATGTGTTTTAGTGAGGTCATTCAGACAAATAGTAGAGTCGTACGTATGTTCTGCAATTTTGTGCGCAGACTTTTCCATATAAAGCCACAGTAGCAAAATATTCACTTCCACTTATTATGCCCTGATTTATGTCGGACTACAAAATACACACAGGGTTTGGGTATGAGTAGAAGTTTAAGTGGAACTGCCTATGCATTGACCGTCCTAAATAGGCAGGGTAGTAGACAAGTTTAATAATCGGCACTTTTGTAGGTGTATACGAGTGGTAAAGTACGTAACAGTGTTTCTGATCTGGTCATTTTGCATGCAAACATGAACACGCGATAAAACTTTCGGTATTATTACCATAAGTATATTAATCCTTACATACTAAGCAACGTACCTACATTGGCATGTCTATATAGGCACACATTTCATGCATGCCTTAGGACGTAACCCGTAAGTAAGGAATTCTCATGCCTTATTATTTATATAAAAAGACATTATAACCAATTGCTTTATAACTAACATGTATTAGTACATTGTGCTCGTATGTCTAATTGTATAAGATCTTTCTATACCTTTGAACACAGAAACAAATAATAATATTAAGGCGACTGTGTTTACTTGTAACTCTGCATGTCACAATTTTACTACATTATAAGCTGGCGGTAATAATGTTGGTCTGTAAAGTTGCTGTGTATAAGTAAGTGTACAAAGTACAACTGTGACATTAATACTACTAACACAGAAGAAAAGAGGAAACCATAAAGTGGCATGGATATGGACTACATACACTAATATATAGTAAATGGGTAACGATGTCATGTGGAAATGGTCAAAATTCAGAAAAGTTTTAGCCATTATATAATAAACATGAAAATCTATTACACAAGCACTATTTCTTCTTGTATGAACTTCCAGAGAGGAGAGTCTCAAATCCAACCGAACATTACATTACGAATCCATTAGGAAAACTGTATTTTGCTTCCTTTTCAGAATATCTACATAGACTAGACGAATATAGTGGTAATTGCAGTGTAATAAAGTTTCGCTTGACTCAAACACATAAAATTGTAACGCAAAAAATCATATGACATGTGCAGAACACATAGTTTTCGAAGTTGCTGTACACACTCAGAAGCAATTAACTTAAGAAACTACTAACAGAGCACTAAAATCCCATGAGACTATTGTTTGTTCATAAATAATTGCCTTGTCTCTGCACTTGGCTTGCAGTTTAGTACTTACAGCAAAAAGCTCTGCATATTTACGTTCTATGTCTACGAACTACAAACATTAACTGCCTAAAATGGTAATATAATACAACGAAAATTAACTAAAACCTACTTTCCTAACAATATTTCTTGTAATTTCCACTGTTACGGGCACATGTGGCAATGTCGTAATGTGTTATAGTAACCTCATGCATTTAGTTATCTAATCTGCATAGAAACTCATGTGTAGTAGTACACAAGCTACTGTCCTTTCATTTCATGTAACTTGTCCTATACATAGATTTCATTAATTTACTGTAAGCACACGGATCAGAGGAAATTACAATGTATAGAAACTGCAAGTGGGACGTTTAACAATTTACCTACATTTAATCTCAGTCCAGTCAAGAATTTTTACGTACACAAAACAATTCAAATTTAAAATTGTATTGTAGATTTGTGCTTGTAACTATTGGTTGTGACTTGAGGAATATTAAAAGCCAAATTGCGACAGTTGCAGTTGCAATTACTTATTAGGTGCATATTTCACATCTTTTATCATCTCAAATGATATTAGAAATTAACTTGTGCGTATGATATGCTGTATTGAATATAGGAGTATATATTGAAGTGCCTGGAAGCTTTAATGGTAGTTAAAATTGCATAATGCGTGTATTGTGTATACGTGACTGTATTAAAACCATTGAAGTCTTGGCAGATGATTCGTGAAGAATTGAAATACCTAAAAAATAACCCCAAGAGCTTTTGAGTAAGAATCATGATAGCCGATTGCACCTCTCTCGGTAAAGAGTTCATTTCATTGGGAGAATAGTTTAAAAAGGTAGTAACTACATGGCATGTCATGCCGTGGTGAAATATTTCTTGAAAATCTCACAGGAGTTCTAGTGACTAGGCGTTTTGGTTTGGTTTGGCTGAAACAGACTTGAACTTCCGGTTTCAAGGCTTCAAAGCTACACGTGTTGATGCTGAACTATCCTGTTATCGTTTTTAAGTGCTGCCTTTGCTCACTGTCTTCCTTCCTTCCTTACTGTTTTACATGCTTTTTTTCTTAAAACCTTTACACTATACTACACATCTGACTGTAGCCATTTATAATGTTATATTCTGCAGCTGTTTCGTTATGGAAGCTAAATGAATACTAAAACTCTTTGCGTATATACAATAATAGTGGAGATCATCTGAGATGAGTCAAACTGAGTGACTAACTAACAATAGAAACGCAAGCTGCGCATTTGAAAGAATCTTTTTGTTAGTAGGTACTACTACTACTACTACAATCTTTTTAATAGTATGTAGGTATCCAGCCGAAACCTGTGCAAATCCGTGTGGATTGTTTGATAAAAAGTGAATGAAAACAAAAGTCAAAGGAAATAGCTACATAGTAGTAATATGTCTTGGTCTATCCCAAAGCCAGAAACCAAAACCAAATGAAACGTTGGCCAAAAAACTTGATTTGAACAAGAAGGAATGTCTTTTATGGCATTTGGAGTATTTAGTAGAGCCACACCATGCTGTTCTCTTAGCATTACACTTTATACTCAACTAAAATAAATAATGACTGAGGTAACGTAAACTTTTCCCCTTCCTTCTTATATTATAGAAGCAACACATACACAAGGCAAAGTGAGACAGACAGGGAAGAAAATCCGTTGTGAAATGAGATAACAGCACTTTTGGTAAAATCATCTGTTGATACGAGTGGAGACGTCTCAACCATTAAAGCACACATTAAAAATCTGTAGCATTGTACATACTTTACTTATATAGCAAACTTTAAGTTTTCTATTATTATAATGTCGGTACATATCTGAAGTTTTAGCAGTACCGTATGTAAAGCTTGCATGTGCAGTACTCGTAGCAGTGTAATAATAATAATAGACGCATGAGTGCACTTCACTTGCACTGTTACAAAATCAGGAGGCTAACTAATGGAAAACTTCTTAAGGCTCTGTGGCTAATGCAGCTTGTGTAACACGGGTATTTAACTTAACAGCATAAAGACTGAATTACTTAGTTAGTAAACAAATCTTGGCTGAGAGTATTAGCTACCTGAGACTGCTTAGAACTTTTAGAACACACGGTAAGGTGAGTTATATGCTACTTTTGTTAAAAACCTATTACATAATAATGCTATTAAATTGCAGCGTTTCATTTCCCTCATTCTTCTTCATTGATTTTGATTTCACGCTAAATAGACCTTTACAATTTTGCATTGCAATGACTCTTCTGCTTTGTAATGAGAAGATGCAGAGTATAAGAAAAGAACCAGGGAATTTTAAGACGGTTTTGCAAGTACTTGTTATTATGTAAGCTGTAGGTATGTCTAACGTGGTTTGTATGTGATTAATTCTTACTGTGCAATTTATTGAATAGCATACTGTACCTTTTACCTTAACAAGTGCGAAACTCTAATAATATAGTGAATAACACAGACGAGCGGACAATAAGAACAATAAGCCAGACTGTTATGGCTGTTGAATTTGATCCGGTCTTGGGTGTTGCTTAGCATAGCATAACTGATTCCACTGACCATCTGTTTTCGTTGTTTTTATTTAGAGGAACGGTGATATTTTATCCCGCTACATGATAAATCTTTGAAGCTTATCTTACAATGCCTACCCAAATAAAGATTTTCGTTTATTCTTCCACACTATACATTCCTTGCGTACATAATATTTCTAAAATCAGCCGTTGTGCGCATCTACACTGCAAGAACAAGATAATATTTACCAAGTGCATAATATGCAATTCAAGATTTACAATTTGGTGACAAATTGTTTTCTGGATTTTTATTAAAACTTTTCTTAATATACAAAATGTACATTGCATATGGCTAATAAATCTGTGTTTAATGTATGAAAGAGAAATATCAAATTGTAGAATATAATCTTTGCGATGTCGGCGAAACTTATAATGATGATTATAATACAACTGAATGAAACCATATAATATACCTGTGTTTTAAGAATGATGAAAATGTCATAAATTCTCATAAACGAAGATTATGTGGAGTTCTAGTAGTTCTTTGCCTTATTTTGTACTGATAAATGAAAACTTATTTACATGTGCAGTTTTTGGATTACAAACTTTGTCAAATACGATCTTTATTGCGTCTATAACAGCAAGATCGTAGTATTGTAGTATTCTTTGAAGAGAAAAATAAAATAAAATGAATGCTCCTTGTTAATGAATCATTTCTTTTGTCAGGTCAAATATATAAACAATCTATTTAGGTGGTTTCATTTGTGTAAAAAACTTTCAGAGATGCTTACAAGGCTTACATACCTTTGGACATGACATAGAAGACATAATAAAACCTTGGGCAGAACTAAAATTCATTTTACAGTTGAAGTTGCTAATAAAAGAAATGAAATATAAGTACCATCATGGTGAAGTAAACAAAAAGAAAGGAAAGTGATAAAACAAAAGCTCACAATGAAATATTAAGTAGCTCTTGATGTTTAGACTGCTGAGTTGTCTTGTTGTAATTATTCTGTTGTGGTGATAGTGGGTGAGCATATCTGACATGAATACAAACTTAAAAAGTTTCATTGTAAGTAAAAACAAGACATTAGCTAAATTACTGCACCTTTAGCACATAAGGAGCTTGTTGATGTGACAAGATGAATTCTAACAACAACTTGAAGAATGAACGAACAAATCCTTAGATTTGAAACCTTCTTGAAACAAGATCACAACTCAAAATTACTATCATCATTTCTCTCGTCGGGGTTAAGCTTGGTATAAACAATGTCATGGCGTGATTGGCGTGCCATGCCATGCCACAGCTACAAACTTCCAGGTGATTCACCTTAATTGAAAACGAAAATAATGAAACTGAAATAATTTCCTTGAGTGATGTTTTCTTTTTGTTCTCTGCTTTGTTTTGTTTGCCATGTTGGGCTTTCGAGTTCAACAACAGCTTTTGCATTCATCTCTTTTTGTCTTCTTTCTCCTTCTGTGCATTTTCCAACGAGTGGTAAATCTATTGTGTTGTATAACTTCAATTGTATACTGTATACGGTGTACTTATACTGTATATCATACATATCGTGCCAGTGCGTTAGTTTTTTTGTATCACACTATTCTATCCTAGGAAATACAAACTAACAACTAAGGACAAAAGTTTTCAAGTGTTCCTTTCTGTTTTTTATTTAATTGAAACTGAGATGAGAACTTCGAATTGCTGCGTATACATTCAAAGAAATCATCACAAACCATACAAGTCTATTTATTGTACAGATACCGTACAATTATTATGTCTAGGAATTACTGTACCATACAGATAATACACAACTCTTGTTTGTCATCCACAGTTAAACTACACGATATATTACTATCGTGAAAATTAATAGCAGTGGGATTTTACAGTTTGTCTCTGCAGAATTTTCTCCATTTTTCATGAACACAATAAAAGCTTCCTAAGTTTATTTATGCAGCTAGGATTATTACTTAATTCACAACTGTGTAGATTATTGAAACTTAATTTCGTGTCCCGAAAGAAAAACATTACACTAAATCACATTTTGTAAATCATTAACATCGCTGTTTACTATGGTTTAGTTTTTTACGGTCTTCTTGGCCGTAATAATAATAATAATATTGTTTTCGGTTCACCGAGTACATTACGTACTGTATATTACAGTAGAGATGGAAAAAGAGAGTTTTGAATCAATACACAACACAACAGGTTGAATTCTCCAAATACTGTTATGATTGCTGATTCATCTTCGTAGCTTAAAATGCTATTAGTATTATTCACCTTGTGTTGTTGTTGTAGAGAGCATTTCCATGTAAATATATCTCTCGAACCGATTGCATTCAGTACTCGAGCAATGAATTTTATTGCCAGTTTATCGTTGACTTGCATTACCTTACATTAGTTTGACTGTAAAAATAAATAGTTGCTAAGTCATGGTTGCAATGCAATTTACATTTATATTTTCCATGCATTATACTTTACTTATAGCTCCTGTGTGTGTCTCCTGCGGGATTCTTGTTTGTTTCCCTACTATCTGCAACTTGAATCGTTTAGGCATGGTATGGTAGTATGCCTTAAAATGGCATGATTATATACAAGGGGCATAAACCCAAAGTGCTTAAAAACGTAAAATCTATTTGACTATAGCAGTTGCACAAGAATACTATAATAGTAATTGTATTTGGATACTACGAACTGTAATGCAAAGTGTACTTCAGTTAGATTCAATTTAATTCTGTATGTCATTTCCACTGTTGGGTTTTGTGCTGCTTTTCTCGTTTTGGTTTAGTTCCATGAACTCAACTTCCTATTGCATTGTTTACATTGATGTATCTGTACAAATCTGCGTTTCCTTTGACTTATGTGATACGAGCCACGAGAGTCCAATTACTGTGTATGATTTTAAATTCTACGAAAAATGATTGTGTTTTGCTTGTGTGTATTTGTACAAACAAACAGCCGTATTCTCAAAAGGGACGTAGTAGTAAACGTAAAATTTACTTCCTCTGTAAATGCTCAACTGAAGATTAAACAATAGTTGTAAAAGTGCATTATGTATGTGTTATTGCTCGCTTAAGTGCTTATGCTATCTACAGTTACAAATATTGTGCAAATACATCGTAAATGCAGACTGTGAGTGAGCCCAGACAAAGTCTTTTGACTTGGATAAAATCATGTGCATGTTAAACCTTAAATCAGAAGGTTGCAAAAGGCAGTTGAATTTTAACTGACGAGATTTCCGTAATTTCTGTATAGAATTTAGTAGAATAGTAAATAATAGAAAAAATATCATTTCTTATTTTTACTAAAACTCACGCCACAGTTTCCATTATGTAACAGCAGAATCATTTGCAGTAACTTCTTATAGTAGATTTTAGGCAGTCAAACTTCTCGCGTTAGCTTTGCAAATTGTATATTACAATTTATTTCAAAAATGACCAATTCTACAATTTCCTTCTTAATATGAGATTTCAATATTACAGCTAAGTAAGTTTTGAGAAAAGGAAGAAATAGTATTCATTTGTAAAGATCTCAGATGTCGTGGTTTGCAATCCTTATACTATATACACATGTAGATTCACTAAAGAAGAGTAAACCCCAGTCACAGTGGAAGTCGTAGGTACACATATCAGATGGAATTCGCACACTGTCATTTGCTTAACTTCAACCTGAGTTCAATTTCCCCATTATGACCATTCATGTAAGTACACTGTCTATCTGTATGCACATACATATATCTATATGCATTTCTGTACAATCTTCACTTAGCTAAATATCTCTGCAACTATACATAAGATATATAGAGCATTATACAAAAGATAGATTTCCATTCGTTCACAAAACCGCACTATATGATATGGCATCACAATAAAGATGACTCGAAACAACACAAAATGGACACCTCATGAAAAATGGATTGAGGTCGCATGAAGTGAATGCTGTACGTATGGACTAAAGACAGATTACGTATAGGTACGTTCTTAACAGCAATCATCTCAGACGCTAAATGAGATCTATTTGTACACGATCCATAATAAAGTCACAAATCACAACGGAATTCATTAAGTAAGAAATACATTTATACATTAGCTCTTTTTGCTACTGGTAATGTCTATATAGGTGTCGTGTATCGTACTGTTCGTGTTCCTTCTCTTCCCATTTCCACTGTTAAATATTGAACTTTCCCAACAAATGAAAAGAATGATAATAGAAGCTCCCTTAATGTTAGGTCTCCATCATAATTGACTTTCGATCTTATTTTCGTATAAACACATACACATCACACACATTCTTTTTGTAATCTAAATTATACTGAACACAGTGTGAAGACAGATAAACACATCACACAGCTTGTGGAAGTAAAACTCACTGCGGTGGTAGTCGCTTCAATTCCTTTACTGTATTTTCAGAATGAGAGTCTACCTATAGACTAAAGTGACATTGAGATTGGCAGCCAGGCTCTCTGATAATAATTCTACGTGATATTATTAAGGTGAATAAGACGTACTACATAGCGCAGTATGTAAATACATTGTGTTTTATGTATAGACTACGAAAGAATGTTAATGAGAATGAGAGTCAAAAAAGTCACAAAAATTTAACGAGAGTTCATCACCATTTTTCGCTATGCTTGTTGTCACTCCACTTGGTAGGTCTAGAATTCTAGGTAGGCATTAGGCATACACTTGCTTTAAATGGAGTTAATTTCAATAATAATTATTGCCCTACAAAAACACGTGTAATGGAAGTTTGGAGTTCAGGAAGTGTCTAGGTACGAAAAAGTCTTACAGCTCTAACAAAATCTGCTTGGTCTTCACCACAAGGCAAAATCTACATCGTTAACTATCAGTTTTGACTTTAACAATATTATAACAAAAAATATTATTCAAGTATTTTATTAAATATTGTAACATTTCAGTTAAATTCAAAAAGACATACTTAATCCAGAGTGTCGAGAGAAAGCGGTGTTATCTACTAAATTGTAATGAGAAGCATAATAATATATAGCTATAATAATGCCTACTGTCACACAGGTAAGCAAATAATTTAATCGATAAATCTGTACAAATTTTAATATGTATGTAACTTCCAACAATATGGAAATCCATAATAGTATGCAACTTAAAATTATCTTAGAATAAATTGGGAACAAGTGAAAACCATACACAGATAATATACCTGCATAGGCACATATAGAAATGTGACACCTGCCGGCTATTTAATAGCTGTACAATCACACACACAAATGCCGGCTATGTTAAGGGACATTATAGTATTTGTCGTATGTAACAAAGTAATAATCGTACATGCAATATCGAGCACTACATAATATATAAAGCGTATTATATGGTATTGTTATGAATTGTGTGTTCATTTTTATACTTGAGAATAAACAAATTAAGAATTAGAAACGTAAATAATATGATGTTACGAATCAGCGAATCATACAGGGAAAAGAAAATACAAAGTGACAAGTGCCTAAAAGGGAAGTCATTTATTTGAATGCACATAGTACAGGTACAATGCAGGAACATTAAGGCAGTATAACACACAGTGTATATAATAAAATAAAACATGAAAATAGAAGGGTGAGCAATGTTAGTAGTGCACATAGTGACAACACACTGAGATCACAAAGAGCATTGAATTTGCTTGAGCTTTCAACTACATCTGACACAGCGAACAGAGCTCATTTATGATTCATCATGAACCGGTTAGAGGAAAAGGGGTAAGAAGAGTAAGACCAACTTGGCTGATGCAATACAAAAGAAATAATACCTCTGTACGTTAACCAGTTGAGATAACGTTAGAAAATTGAAAAGAATATCTCCACATAGGCAACAACATAATAAAAAGTATGACTAATACCTATTTTAACAGTTAAGTGTTTAGAGAAGAGATACATAACAATATTTATGTGTGTGATCCTGGTGAGAGACAGAAAACAAACGTGCCCCGTCATAAAATGAACTCTGGGCTACCGGAACCGGACTTGGGGTCCAATTTTGCACGCTTTGCTCTACATTGACTACACCAAGTAGTATAAGGTAGCACATTTACAAATATGTATAGAGAATATATTCAGTCAGGTGCTAGAACTAATACTAATCATGTATAGTGTGGTGTTACTGTATCGTTCTTAGCAAATATAATACAAGAAAGGGTTAGTTTTCCCCCTGGTACGTTTTGATATACATTTAAAAGCAACTTTTGAGTTCACTTCATAACAATAGCAATCGAATACATGAAAAATTGTTTTGCATCTTTGCTTGTCCAATAGGACAGGTGCAGGTTTAAGAGAAGTTTACCGATAACGTATTCCCAGTAGCAATCTATTGTGTGCTTACGTTCTTCTGCATCACAAACATGTTTTTCAACGATGGACCCTACCCTGGATATACAATTGTGATTTTCTCAGAATATACTGCTTGCAAGCGATCGAAGATCAAGAGGAACCTGGGTATTGACTTATATGGTATTAACATTAGTTGTGCCTGTGATTTAATATTCGGTAAGGAATATGTACATACTGCCAGTTCTACTACGTGACGATGTTTTATTTTACAACACTACTTGCCTGTAAATTAAATACTAATTGCCATTATTAATTTGATTAATTTATTCCGTGTTCGTGCATAATTTAGTAAGGTAAATGAAAACACTTTACTTAACAAAAATACCAGTTACTACACAAAACAATAGGATGGTACAAAAACAAAAGCTTACAGAATTTCCTTGACAAATAAACATGTACTTATAGGGATTGTATACTTATTTCTTGATTGAGAGTAAGATGAATTGTATGCAAATACTTAAGCACACCTTATTCAATTTATATAGGTGATAAATTTGGTGCATTTTATATTTAGGAGAGATTCTCAAACTGAGATGAGACACTAATATTCGTTTTACTGTTATATGCGTTATATCGTTATATTGAAATGGAATACTGCCGTTGCTGCAGGATAAATAAATAGATCGCAATAAAATCAGTGTCAGGTTGAACAGGTAGTGTCTGTATGTACAGTGGAAGTAGCAAGACACAAAAATAGTTGGCTATTACCTGATTGACGTGATTGATGTTGTTTGCTTATCTCTGCTCGAATTTCCTTGAAAGCCTTGACATTAACAGTTAATTACTGTCATACAGAATATGTGAGTAGGAATGCTGTTTGTTTCAATCGATATCCGACAAACTATTATATTATTGCTACTTGGCATGCACAGTAGTATAGCTGTATCAAACCTCAGTCGCTTTAAACGAACCAACGAAGATAAATCGTAGCAATGGAAAATTTTCTATTATTTAAATGCTGGAAAGTGAACGATAAAATTCATTTCTAGCTCAAGTTCATCCTTTCGTCCGCTAAAAAGTGTTATGATAGCAAATTATACCATGACTCTATTATTACGATCAACATCCTTCACTCTGTTACTGTATTTTCACCTTTCTGTCAGAATTCTGAATAAGCCTTCATTCTGTCTTGCTCTTTATATTTATGACAGACATTTCTTCGTTCGTACTGTACAACTGACTGCAGCAATACACTTTGCATAATACCTGAGACTCTACGTAAACAAAAAATACAGATGTAGTAAATTCAACTATAACATCTTGAACTGTACATTAAACGCTTCTGGAAATAAAATGGACTACGAACCATGAATCCTCTGTCTCTCTCATGCTTTCGTATATACACAGCTTGGTTTGGATTGGCTAACGTTAGCATTACATTAGATTTATTCACCCTGACTTGACACACCCAGAAAACAGAACAAGTAAAGCACATGAAAGCACACACACATCACATTCACATTCGTTTCTATTATCTTGAGATGGAAACGCAAACGTAACTATACATAATATAACTCATATACATAAAGATATTACAATGTATGACTAGTCCTATTCTAACACACAAAACTATACTCCTGCATATTTACTAAAGGTAAGAACGGTACCTACTACATAAAATTTAGAAATATCTCTTGTGCGTGATACATATATAAGAATATACTATACCAGAAATAATATATGAAACGTCTCTAATTCCATCTTCCTCTTTGTGACCTGGCCAGAGAAGAAGAGACGAAAAAGTAAGGCATACCATGGTGAATTCCATGCCTATAAGAATCTCAGCTCAGCAGGTCAGACCAACAAGCTCATCTTTTCGTTTAAACTTACTTTGTATTGTGAACATTCATATCCTCTTCCAAGCTTACAACCTCTGCCTACCTGGTTGGTGGGATGTGCATATTCTACCTTATGAAGTATCTGATTAAAATCTGCACGCAAAGTCAACCTCAACTCTTTCAAACCAAAATAGCACACGACTCGTTTACATTTACATATCCCCCATTCTCTTCAGGATCTATTTCAATCTTTACATCCGCCATTAATAATGGTATTATCAATTCCTTTGTATATAGAACGCTTATTTGCATTTACATTCACGATATAACAAATGGACAAAGTTAAAACACAAAGCTTTTTTCAACAGATTTTCATATAGTCCTTTTACACACAAGTGATTTGTGACACAGTGTCTACACATTTTCCTCGCTCTGTCTATTAAAAATAATAACTTCCTTACTATCCTTACTGTATAGTAGTTTGGATAGTGTCCTCACTACTACTACCACTACTCGCCCTCATATAATATCGTAAAAATACTGGGCAATTGCAATTACAATAAAACTAATAATAGGAGACCTAAACAGATAGGACGAGTTTAGCAAGATACAAATTATATACGCCAAGAACAGAAGAGGCAATCAGACTACGGTGAAGTTAAGTTAACTTTTTTCTATAGAAAGAACGTATCTGTATACATGAGGTCTAAAGACACTACTAAAGATGATTTACATTGCATTTCATTATTTTACCATCAGGTAAGCTATGGATGGTCATATTCTCGTATTATTACTATAAGGAACTATGATTATTATGAAGTACCGGGTTAGAATTGGAATATACGCGAAAGAGAGAGAGTCTCTATAGGTAAGTTTTATTAGCAAATTATCTCTATGGTTGTATAAAGGCGGACAGGAGATCAACCAGCCCTACTACTTTACTTACTACTTCTTCTATTTAATATAACACAGTAATCTTTGCATTAGGCCAGCCGCAACGAAAGGGTGTAGCCTCTAAATGCAAACACCAAATTTAGTCCTGCTGATTTAGTAATGGCATCATCGTATAGAGTAGTAGTAGTCAGTAGTCGTAGTAGTTTCTAGTAGTATGTATTATAATCGCGCGTCGTCTTCGCCAAGTCCATCCAATCCCAATGAAATCAAACCAACAAAGAAAACAGTACTTAAGTGAAGCGGAGAAAAACTTACAACTCCCTAATGCCAAATGTAGCTCGATTCAACATGCAAATGGCAAATGATCAGGAGAATGGATCAATAATTGGCTTCCGGGTTTTCTTCTTTCAATTCAATAGCGAGTTAGAAAGAATATTATTATGCTCTTGCAGCATTCCACGTGTATGTGTGCTCTTGTCTATTATTCAGTCGTAATTGTAAGATACGTACAGCTTTGCATTGTGCACTATTACAATCGTTTTTCCTAATTGCCTTAAATCCAATAGACAAATAATAACAATACAATCAAAACGAGAAAAATTACTTCGTACACTTTGTACTTGGAATTATATACAGATTCACGAAAAATAATTGCGCGTTCACTCTTTACATTCACAACAACAACAACCACCACCATGTCATGTCAAGCAATGTCTTTGCTAAAACTGAACTGATTCCTTTCCTAACGTACTGTGTTACCTTTTTTTATGATAATTAAATTATATAAGTAAATTATATATGCTATGCTTTTTCCCTATACATATACGTGTAAACATGTTATTGTAAAAATCAATTATATAGAGTGTAGAACAAAAATCAAAAAGTATACATTATATAATCTTTCATCTCTTGTTTGTTTCGATCTGCACAGTTTTTTAGTATCGTTATTTTGTTATTCACATTGAGACATTTTTTGTTTCGTATTAGAACGAATTAGCATTATGAATGCTACCGAACGTAAACACACAACAAAAAGTGGTTCGATGATTTTTTATTTATCAAGGTTTGTTCGTATTCTGTTTTTCATTTCTTTCCTTTTGGTATCTTGACTATTTATCAGGACGGATTTGAATTGAATGGATGATTGAAACTTTCTTAGACGCACAAAGCCTTTCTATGTGCATCTTTTACGTATTCATTCATTGTATACACAAATAGCTGGATTGAATTGCACTCGTTTTTCTCGCTGTTTAGAGATTCTGGCATGCTAGGTATGTGAATAAAACTGTGATGTGGTCGTTTGTAAGCAGACCGCACAATCTGTCAGTGTTAAACCAATTAGTTGCCTTTTCTGTACTTTTCCTTTACTTTAATATATTGCACAGTGGTACTTTGCCCTCTTATATAGAATTTATAGTATAAGATGCTTTAACTGCATAAGTATACCTAACGTAACAAGACAATCGTTAGAAAACGTAACAAAAATAACTATATTATTTACTTACATGGAATAACAACAAAAAGAACAATAATCTCTATCAATTTCTTCCAGTGTTCTCTTCAGCACCACTACACAATGGAGAAGAAAAAGAAGAACAATCAGTACACTGTGCAGACAGACAGACACCACACTGTACTGCCCCATCACACACACACATAGATAGATGCATAAAGTTAACGATGTACTACAATGGGAAGTCTCTTGAATAATAAATAGAATGGAAGCCGAAAAGAAATCACATCATTTATTCCATTCCCCTGCATTCGTTGACAATTCACTATTTATTTATTTGCTTCGTCTATTACAAAATTCCATTCTTTTTTACAACCTATGCTGTACTCTACGTGTTACTATTACAAAAAAGTCATTTGTACTGTGGTATAGCCCTGTCTATACATAAATAACAAATATCTCTATTTTCTCTGTGTAAAATCCAATTCTCTATATATAGTTTGTACTTTATGTGGCTGCATGAAGGAATTATTTTTCCATGAACTATTTATTGTGTGACTTCATCTAAATTAAACCGCAAATCCATTGTGTATAAAAATGCACCGCATGCTTCAGCAAATTCACAGAGAATGTATCTCTGCTTCTACTTATAGTAGTATAGAAGTACATGCACCATTAATAGTTCATACAATATTTGCTCAACGATTCTGATGATCAGACTTACAGTGTTACTAAGAAATACTACTTCTACTACCAGAGAATTCGATCGTAATGTAATTTAGCAAAACTACACCAATTGGAAGTGTAGAGAGGATGAAAGAGGAAATAAACCTTAATCAAGAAATTCCCTTCCTTGGGACGATGACATTTCTACACATTATTTAGGTTCGCACAGTTGAAGTAAGTATATCAGTGCCTACATCTCCACGACATTATGTTATTACACAGAGTAAAGACAAACGACAAAAATAACAATGCTAATGTTCTCCTGTCTAAATGCAATTTAATAGTAAAAACTGCAAGCATAAAGACAAGAAGCACAACTTTATATTGTATATGAATAGGAAAAGGTGCTCATTATTATTTCTCTACTATCTGTCTCTATTAAATTACGCCTTACGAACAGCAAATAAGAAATTCGAGTAACTCTGCCTTACAAAGGATTAAATGTAGTAGGTACTGTAGCACTGTGCCATAAAGAAACACTGTGGTGTAAATTGTAGAACACACACATGCACATTGCTCACAGAGACATAGGCGAAGTATATTATGTGAAATCTATGTGTAGTCAAACGTTAATTTATTGTCATAATAAAAATGAGACGGAAGTCAATGTAAGTAGCTCGTAATCTATGTGTGCTACACCTTATCTATAAAACAGACGACGATTCAACTATAGAACAGTACAATGTACTTAAATTACCCATTGCATCCAATTCTACTAGTCTTCTAAACTCAACCTACAACAATTAAGATTATCCGTAACTGCTTCCAACGTAGTAATAATAGTTCTAATAACAATTCTCCTCTACTCCCTGCACCCATTGTGCTAGTCACTATTACAGTTTACACTGCAAAAATTCCAAGTTTATTTTTATTAAGGAATGTAGGTACTATTTAAATAATATATTTCCTATATATAATGGGTATAACCTTACCTTAGTAGGATATAAAATATTTAGTCCTTCTTCAATTACTTCTCCAACTACAATGCATCACACTACTGGCGATATTATGTTAATATTGCAAAAATAATGCACACACAAACACAATAATGACGGAAACTGTTCTGTTATATACTTGTTCAATTACGTTAAATTATTCAGAATCATTTCATCTGACTGACAAACTGCTTTTGCTGACACCCATCATCTCATCCGTCTCATCTCAACCTTCTCACTCACATCACTTAAATACAAATTGTAAAATCTCACACATTTAAAAAACAGGCACGTTAAAACAGTCTCACACTCAACTATACACTTAAAACCACGAATATTATCTGTATTCCACTTAGACATCCACAAAAGCCAATCCGTAATCCTTCTATATCAAGTCAACAGGCAAAACTGAACCTGAACAAAGAATTGCAGCAAATAATAATATAAATAATACCAGAGAACAATAATAATAATAAGTCTCTGTATTTATATCATAATATAAGGATGAACAATGAAACAGGCAGATTGTAGTCGTATAAACGAGAAGCTTGACTAAAAACTCACAGCAACCACACTATGCCAGCAGAAGAATAGCAATCTTTGAGAGAATCGTTGTTTGGGTGCTCCTCAGCTTGGTACGAACGAAACCTGTTCACTCCGTACTCAAGACAAGACTGAAACTGATGTATGAAGACTAATAGCGTTTCTCGCGCTTCTATTGTTCACTTGTTAAATGCTAGATCCGTGTTGTGTACACGTACACTGCTACTACATTGCTTTGTATCAGTTTAACACACAGACTTCTATACATACCACGATAATACTACGTGAAATGATGCACCTACCTACATTTTAGTCATATTATACAATACAAGTCGTCTTTAACTATTTCTTATTTTATATATCTTATTCCTATACGTATATCCTATACAGATAATACTATTACATGACTGATAGAAAATTCACATAGAGATAGAGAGAAGTTTAAGTATATAGTAAGTATTAGCATTACCGTGGCTGAACCATACCGACGTTTCTACCACCACCACCCACGAGTCATTCTTGAACTGAAGTAGTGAGCGAATTACACTTAAAGCTTTATAACTTTCTTAGAAGTCGAATACATAAACCATGAATTTGCTTCGCTTGCTTACTTATATAAGGTAAAACGTAAATTGTATAATCAAGTAAACCTACAGAAAGGATACATTCACATTTCTGCAGTGTTTAACAAATAATGCATAACTATATAACGTATAATATACCTATACGTTCACTTTAGATGTAGGCTATGGCTACAGCTAGACAAAACACGAACATTATGAAAAAGATGACAATGCTCATGCTGCATTAGTATATGTGCCGGTATATATACACAGAAATTATATTACATTGGTTAGAGTATGAATTGCATTCTGGTAAACGTTATTTCTTTTTGTATTATGCAAAGCGACGTAAGTAAAAGACCTGCAAACGTGTAGGTATACAGATACAACGAGATAGAATCTATGAACATGAATAGAGTGGAGGAGCTTTAAAAGATTAAAGAGAGTTCTCAAAGGTCTCAAATAGGTACTTACTATATTTACTATCTCATTTATAACGCGTAAGTACCTACGAGGCACGTTAAACGGGTAAAAGTAAGGCAAAAACCTTGCAGGTATGCTTTGATTTAGTTGAACTGCTTTTCTTCGTGTTATTTTACAGGTATTACGCAGAGAAGTTGAGAATTGAGGAGTAGGTTACGTTGGTAAGTCTACTAGGTAGGTGTATATTGTACAGCAGCTTACTTACTGGCTTTTGTCTGCTGCTTGTATAAATTTATTAGTGTTGTGAGATTATTAGCTTGAGATTCGCCTCTGGCTTTGACACTCACCCGTTATGTTATTTTATGTTGTTAGAAGAAGATAATATGAAGAAAATTTAACAACTGTGCTAAGAGCTATATACTGTATTCTACTTATCTCTCTCTCTCTCTCTTAAGGTGCTTGTGGTGTACTGTATTGACTAGGAGAGTAGAGGAGAGTCATACAACCGCGGAATATCCCATTCATTATAAACAACTTGAGATTATTACATGTTACATGGCTATGATACAATGTGAATTGTGAATTGAACCTTTCTTTTAAACAGGTAGGTAATAATAATATATTTATTACCAGATCCATACTATACACAAACACATTATTATTGTTGTTTTGTTGCCTTGTACCAGGCAGTATGCACTTACTGCATGATTGCTGATTTGATTACATAAAATATGATTCAAATTAAACAGTAAATTGAAAGAAATTCATTTAGATCCTCTACTTATCTTATTCTTGCCTATAGGAAATGAGTAAGGCATAAGCTATGGTAATCTACACGGCACTCGTATATCTCCCTGTTAAAATTTTGTATAGATATATTTATTAGTCATGGCATGTGTATCGTGTACAGATAAAGCATAATCGTGCCGAACTGCCTTAGTTGTTTAGTAATGTTGAAAAACACGGTCAAAAGTCGGACTTTGATAAAGTCATGATGATCATGAACGTTAAATTGTATATGTAATTGTAATATCAAATCTCTGAATCTTAGTGGTACAGATATGATGCGTAGAATAAAGTACTACGGAACACGTGTAGTACTTATAAATGCCTGTATTATTCTACCTCTCAGACTCAGACCTCAAGTGCATATGTTTCTAATAAGTAGATTGCTCATTGTGTGTAGTTACATTTACGGTAGTTCAAAATTACAAAGAAGTAAGCCTTTATTGTTAGTTGTTCGTAATGTAGTGATATGAATACGAGATAAAAGTACACGAATGCCTGTAGCTTAAAAACTGAGTGAGTCGGTCAGCACGACGACGACGGCCGAACACAGGATGAATTGATACCGTACACGCTCTAGTTTCCTAGATAGAATTGAATATGTAATATTGTGTTATTATGTAATCATTAGATGAGTAACTTATTAGACTACTACTGCACTGACTACTGGCATCACTTCAAATCCTCCCTTGAGCTAAACAGTCACGGTAATCGGGAAGCATTACTATAATATAACTGTTTTCTCTTTGTGTTTGTAAATACACTGCACGCGTAGTCTTGTGGTGAAAAAGGAGGCTACTTTGTTAATGAAACAGTTTTACTAAACCTCTTATTCAGTATTAAGGTAGTAAGTTGTACAAGAATGCTTTTTAAAGTAGAAATTGTTTGGATAACTCACGGAATGCTTTTTATCTCCAAGAAAATTACATTGACATGAAAAAATAACTACAGAGGACAAACCAAACCACAACGATTTCCACATACATAGCTGTATACTATAACGCAAATTCAAAAAGTGTACACATAAAAAGCACGACTTGTCAAAATATTTTTGTTGTGTAATCAACATTGCAATGAATTATGAATCTTTAATGAAATGTGACCAAAAAATTGACATGGAAGAGGCACAAATACCTTCGGGACAATAATTATACAAGTCAATACCATCCCAAGTGCCATTAGAACATATAGGAGACTTGAAATCGATAGATAGTACAAGATAGAATGTATTTGCATCAGCATCTTCTTTTATGGATGTGCAAAAGAAGAACTCGCCATAAAAGAAAACCGAGTGCACATGTTAGTATTTGCATTTCCATGTACATTTGCATAAATAAGGAGGATTTTCTCAATACTCACTATAATATGCCTATTAGTTTAAACATATATGATTACAGTGTTGATGCTTCTACTATATGACTTGTTTGAATGCAATCGTTATTTTGCTTACGCCCTTCACTGTTCTTGTGTGTCACATCACACAGGATTTTCTTTTGTCAATAATGTTGATTTTGAATTTTGAATATGTCATGCTGCCTACGCTTATTATAATCTCTTCTCACTCGTCAGTCCTCTATCTACCCACCTGCCTTCTGTTTGTCAATTAAAATATATAAAACTTTTCTTAAGTCATGCTAAATAAGTAAGTACGTGAAGGAATAGGAAAAAATGCATGTTGCATTATTATCACAATACAATCATTATAATAAGTAGAACCGGAGGTACAGGTACAGAACTATAATACGGTATAGTTATAGTAATAATATAATATTAAAGCGTTATTAAATATTATCGTGAACATTGCCATGAAATAAATGTCATATCGTTTGTCATATGACGAACACATCGTAAAATGGAATATTAACAACCCGGTTTGGTTAGTAGGCGCTGTATAACATTGGATTTTCGTGATACAAACTGCAACAAGCCTCAGGGTCGTAATAAAATCATTATAACAGCTTGTTCGACAACAGCAGGAGGAAATATGACATTGTTGAGTGCAAAAATGTCTATAAGAAATCTATTGATTGCAAAACACAAGTATATATACTTTTCTAAATTGTAAGTTATGCTTACACATTCACGTACAAACGCAAAATACTGTTAAAGCTACATACTTACCCAGGTACGTGGCACAGTATTAAATATTAAGTGAGAAATATTTGAGTAAACATAAACTAAAGTTAAGTCCAAAGAGATATGTCAATATAAAAAGAAGTCATGAGTGTTAACTACAAAGATATTCTCCACATGTATCTCTCGTCTTCGTTCGTCACTCACATCAGCTCACACACATTGCACATATAAAAGTGTACTGTTACTTTACTCTCCTGCTAAATGCTTTAGCTCACTCAGCTGCTGTTTTGTTGTCCTATATCTTTTGTCGTGTCCTTTGAGATATTTGAAAAACTATATACCTTTAAGTCAATAGAAAGAATACACTACTTTACCTACGCAGACACACATAGCATCGTGCAAACAATATTATACAGCTGGGAGAGATAAGTACAGGAGTAAAACAGGACAGAGAAGAAGAAGAAACTAACGGGATGACCTCAAACCGGCCTTCTTTGTCATGCTGACCGGGAGAATGGTGGTACAGCAATATATATGCATTATGTAATAAACCTGAAGAAAAAATGTGTGTGTAAACTCAAGAAAAACAAGTATTTCTTTCTTTTCACAAACGGAGAACGGAGAAGACTGACGCTGATGGTGAGTATAGTACAAAGTGTATTGTCTGTAGTATAAACTGATACTGTTATTGGTAGTGATAGCAAAGCTGCATAATACAGTAATAATGTGAATGCCTGCTAAAAAGTAGAATGAGATAAACCAACTCTTATATACTATTGTATATAAAACCTGGCATAGTCCTATAGTGCAGTAAAATAAAATGTTTGTACATACGAAAGCCATAGCATACCTATACTGCTATATAACACAGCAGATTGCAAATACACAATAATTTTTTTACTCGGAACAGGCAACTCTTACAACGTAATGGAAACCAAATGTTACCTAGAAAAGCTTCATGGCATTAGGGTAGGTATTGGTTGTTCAATTTGGTTGGCTTATTAAGCTTAACTCGCCTGCTGCTATCAGTATCAACGTTGTAACAGAAGATTCCTCACTTACATCTGTAATGGCATTGACTTGCATCTTGATTTTCCTCTATGCATTTCAACTATTTACCTAATACGTGTGTATTTCTATACTTTGTACAGAGAGAGAACCACTCTGTGTATTTAGACTTTCAAGTGTACATACCCTCGTTTAGTGGTAAATTGCAAGTGAGCGAACTTAAGTACCACTAGCATACTGTCATGACTATGACTTTGCTTTACTTTTACATTTTCATTCAAGTACACCTAGCTCTTTCTTTACCTCACCATAATAAAGTTACGTTTTTACATTATTGCTTCACAGACACAGAGTTATGTATAATCCAAGACGTAATCTTTATACCGCGTATTACGCCGTAAACTTGTTGTTAATACTTTTCGTTTCCTTCTCTGTCTCTCTCTCTCAGAGTCTCTCTCGATTCAACCCTTCTTTTCATAGGATGCTGAGGCACGTCACAAAAGCCATTACTAAATGGCAACTTTAGCAACTCGCATTATATTCTTCACTACCACAAAGCAACACTTTTTGATGAAGTCTCCAAAGATGTGGCTCTCACAATTCTCTCCTGACTGTCGCCACTCAGAACGCAGTCTCTCAATTCTGGTATTTTCATATTAAATGCATATATATATATACAGTCGTGTTTCACCAGTACGAATGTACGGCTATATATTCTACAAAACATGATACAGATGAGAGATGAGGATGTTTCAA
The DNA here is from genome assembly GCA_019776165.1 of Pogonognathellus flavescens. NCBI lineage: Eukaryota > Metazoa > Arthropoda > Collembola > Entomobryomorpha > Tomoceridae > Pogonognathellus > Pogonognathellus flavescens. Next base: position 49,545 of record JABASD010000104.1, on the reverse strand, counting down.
AGGAAAAGTCAACAACCGACCGGCTCATCTTACCGTGCTATCTTCATTCTTTCTGTATGGTATTCCATATGTACTACCTAATGCAATTCCAACAGGTATTCAGTCTATTACGAGTATTGGAGCAGTCCAATAACATCTCGTTTCAGTTTCAATTAAAATACAGTAATATTAATTCATAATATTTACACACTGAAACAATTCGTACTAATTACATAATATCCAAATAAAAGTAATATACAATAAATAAACGTGCTTTGTTGTTTACTTCATAATAATATCATTAGTATAAAGCCTCTAGTTGACTAACCTAAAGATTAAACCGATTATACTAGAATACAGAAATTCATATTTAAAAATCGTAGCGGTACAAAGCTTCAGATATACCTAGAAATATAATATTTTTGTTTGAGACAGTAAAATAGCAAGTTGTATAGTGTAGTTGTATAGTATAGTTGTATAGTATATATATCGTGAAACTAATTAATAATAATGCTCATACCCAAACAAGGTATAATAATGCTTTCTGCTAGGTTTGTTTCAAGGTTCTATAGGATTTGGCACATGTTTTTGTCAATAGTGTCGTAAAGGTGGAGAGAGAGAGAGAGGAGGATTTGCTTAGTCATAAGAAATAATGAGATGAGAACAACAATAATGTACCTAAGAGATTAAGTATGTTTCCATTTGGGCATAATAGGGCATAAGTATATAGAAACTAAGATTTGCCTATGTAGAATATAATATATAACATTTATTTGCACTATTATAAGGTACCTCTACAGATAGTACCTATATAATCTGTTTAGGTATACTATAATAGCATAATCACTTACTATCATTTTACTTTGGGTAGTAGACATCTGCTAATGAAATAATAATATTAGTATACCTATATTTGTTTAGAAGTCTCATTACAACAAGTCGTGGTTGGATAAAACATTTATAAAAAGGAAATTGATGGTTAATTACATTACAGATACACGCACATTGTAAATTATAATTATAGGGTTTGCCAGAAACAATTAACAGGTGCATTGCATTGGGGCAGTAGTGCGAATGCATTGGTGTATAATACATCGCCAAGTCATACTACATTGGCATTCGTGTGTTACAACAAAAATAGATTGGTATGTATATACATATAAAAGGTTTTGTTTGTCTTTTTCTATTATTATACGGTATATAATACAACAAATTACTGTATCCTGCTTGTAAGGATGGAACCAGATAAGGAAAAGCAGTATGAATACTACGATGAAGTTCAAAATAGTAAAAACAATAAATCAGAAAGAGTTGTAAGATGAAATTCATCATCAAGTTGAACATTCTGCGATTATATTTCCTGGTTTGGTTACGGATTATTTATTTATTCTCTATTCAATTACTACATTACCTACCACCACACGGCTATACGTTGCTTTGCAATACACCTAATTTAATTTGGTTGGTTTTGGTATGTTTTTTTACTATAACTTCAGGTATATTATTACTAACTGCTTGTTTTTTGCCGAGCAACTTGAACTGGTTGAGTTTCATCGCTTGTACACTTGACCTACAGGTACACTGACTGGTACATGACACTAGTCTACACATTGCGGAGATTTATTTTATTTCACTTGATGCTCTTGATATTTTATGCTGCCATAATATACACCGCAAAGCAATATTATCTCGTTGTTATCGTCGTTAGCGTAAGTAATATAACTTCGTGCCATAATGCTCCCGTTTTCTTTATTGGTTGTAGGAACACCACCAAGAATTTCGGGAGATTGGATTCTTCCACTTTTAATTACTGTAGTATACATGAAAAAATTATTTATGCACAATTAAGCAAGCCATTTTCCCTCTAGGTAATAAAATCGTGTAAAAACATTCATGATTTACATTCTGAACTTTTTATGGCTTTAGTTTACATAAGCTCATCGTCTCATGGGGGTTTCCTAATGAGCCTGAGAACTGTATTACAATACAATCACAAACGTTTATAGGTTATTGTGAATCTAAAATGTGTTCTCATCATTTACCTTACTGAAGTGCGTATTTCTTTATTCATTAGCATTCTCTCTATTCTCTAAGCCTGAAGTTGTTGTTTCCCGCAGTCAGTGAGTTTCGTATAGATAACGCGATTTTTATAGTTTCTGTTGCACAGACCAGATTTGCAACACATCAAGTTAAATGTTGAGCTACCCATGTTGACATAACATTTCGGCTCGCTTTTCTTCTCATAACAGTAAATTCAATAGGCTAATTGAATATCAGCATATTAATTTGGTATCCTACTGAGAAGAAAATCTTGTAGGCAAAAAATGATAGTGACAACAGTCTTTAGTAGACAATGAGACATTTCATTTGTGCAAAAGTAAAGGAAACTCGAGAAAATAACTGTCTTTTGTAAAAGACATTCTTGTACAATTACGTACAATGGAAATGTTGAACTTTCACCGAATATCCGTGTATAGTGTTCAATGTGTAATAATAAATAGTAATAAAGCTCTGCGGCAACTTTTACAAAAAATTATCTTTTTGAGTCACATAATTATGTCATTTTAATTTTAATATTCTGCCCTAAACTAGCCGTTGCTTGTTGATAATTCAAGTAGAAATATTAGTTTTTGTATCGTACTATAAAACAGATCTCCTTTATTCTCTGCTGTCAAATTCTTGCTCTAGAGTTCTACTAATTTATTATTATTCAAGCTGTCATACTTATAATTTTTTCTACAGGTCAGTTCCTGAACCAGGTATGTACGATTGTACGAACGATATAATAGAAATAATGCGAAATAATGTATACCTTGAAATATGTAGGTATACGTTAAATAAATGAAACTACAGTTTTAATATTTTGAATTTCAAAGCCCTGGAAGTCATAATGAATATAATTCATTCCTGTAGTAGTACTTAGCTTACTATAAGTAGGAACTAAAAGAGAGTATACTATTGTTCGTTTTCTTAATTTACTATTTCCATGTTCCATTGTTGTTTTTCATTATTGTGCCTGTAAAGGCAAATTCAGAGACAATTAATTTAGTAAATATATACAACCAGCCTTCATGAGATGAATATTTGAAGTTATGCCCACTAATAGTAAGATGACTTGTGGTTATGTAAATGCTCTTACGAAACTACCTATGTGTATGTAGGCCCTTTTATTTTCCTCAATAATATTTTGCTATTGGTACAATAAACTGGGAGCTTTAAGTCAGATATTAATTGAAAATTTAACGGACTTGTGCAAATTAGTTTTACACAAGCATGTTAAAATTTCATCCGTTCCACTTCACACTGCATCCTCCGGTCTTATTCATATAATTGAAGTCTTTAAGTCTTTCTAGTATTTAAGGTAGTAGACTATGGGTCCACATATCCGTAGGATCAGACCGCCTGGCTCTGACTGCAACATTCATTGAAATAAATAGGTTAGGGTGAGCAGACAGGCAGATTTTTATTTAGCATGTAATATTCATGTAATGAGCTTCCTTACACCTTTTTCACACGATGTCTTTCCGTAGTCGTACAAAGTCTGAGGCAGAGTTAGGCCTGTGTCTTAATACTCATACTACTAACAGCTTTACACATTAAAGCTTTTGTGTCGGCACACACACTTAGAGACACACACTCGTAGAAACTTTACATTTATACAAACTACTTACTGCAACAAGAGAGACAGAACATGAGAAGACACAGCAATGCAATTTATTTTATGGTGTGCTTGCTGTTAATATTATGCAAGATGGGAATCGAATTAAACTGATTGTACCAGGAGGTGCATTGTATATAATGTACATTTATTTATGTAAAAGTACATTATTCAAAGACTCTCAGTCAGTTTTATTATGTTATCTGCTGATAGTACATAGACATTATGTGCAATGTTGTCTGAGGTGCATGTAACAGTATTCCTGTAGGTTTCTGAAGATAGTTAAAACTATAAACTTACAGATACTTAACTGTATTATACAATATATCCGATCCTATACCATTAACGACTTCATATCCCATTTATTACGTAAATGCGTTTCCTGATACCATTACTAACACCATTTCCATGTAATCATGCATGCTGTACTCTAATGCAATGTTTAAACATTTACCCTAACTAATTTCAATATTTTCCGTTTTGTAATAATGATTGATGGCTTTAGTTGATGAATTTAAATGATTTGCCATTGGTACATAATACTAAAAGTTTTATACAGAGAGTAATATTAGTATTATGTTATTATTTGTATAAGGACACAACTTACCAGAATTTGTTAGTTGGTTGAGTTGACGATGTTTCTTGTAACTGTACTGCTGGTAGTAGTGCATCCGCAACAGTCAATTCTATTATTCTTTGCATGGAAATGGATTCAGGGGCAAATTCCAACTCTGAAATAAAAAACAATAAAAGTTTTATTAGCACATGTAAGCAATTTCCATCCTGTACTTAAAATTATGTTCAAACTTTGTTTTTCAACCCATGTTTATAACAGTATTTAATATTTACGATGTTTATTCGTTTTTGTAGGTATTTTATTTGTACTTCTTACAGTCAGTCTCTTGAAAGTTGATAAAATGTTGTAAGTCTCGATTCTGAGTGAGTTTTTGAGAAAAGTACAATAGTTTGGGAATTTTCTTTCATAAGGACTGAAGAAAAAATTATTTACGTGTTTTAGTAACAGGATCATTAAACAAGCGATTTATAAAACCAACGGAGAATGCAATTTTCCCCAAAACACCCACGAAGCAAAGCAACCCTTTGAAGTTTTGTGCCCGTTTAAGTCTAAAAATTGAAAGTAAATCTTTCCTATTCTGTACTTCTGATTGCTAAAACTGTAAAGTAGCTACCAAATGAAAGGAAAATGTTTGGAAAGCAAAAAATACCATTACATACTTGAATAATAAATTAATACACTCCATTGTGCGCTTATTGTCTAATTTGTCATGTCATAACCATTTTACTCCACACTAAAATTATATTCCTAATAACCTATCTGTAATATCTAATCATGACTTAAACATACCGACCCATACAAAGTTATAGTAGTCTTTTTCGCTGTGTGCGTTCACTATTTACTATAATGAACATAATAATATTATGCAATCGTTAATTTGCTACGAACAAGCTGTTTATTAAAAAACGCAAGCAAAGCTTCGACATATAATACACGTGAATATTAAACAAATTAATTTTGTCAGACCATTTATAAAACTGTTTTTACCACCAACCACAACAGCAAGGTACAGAAATATACGTACACACACTCGCATAACAACAATAAAAGGGCATGGCAAATTTAAAATGCATTTGTTCTCACAGGAGTTTCTATATTAAATTTCGCATTCTAAACTACAGTTTAACTTATCAGCGTTTATTATTGAATTACGCAATGAAATTCACAATAAAGAGAACCTCGTTACCTTTACTATTCTTCTCTATATGCAAAATCCCATTTATCCTTATTCAATATGAAATTAGGCATTAGCATACACAAAAAAGGCTCCTTGTTCTAAATATTATTATGGAATACACCTGACAGATTTAGGTAATGAAGCTGTAAGATTAAAACTGAGATTTACACCATGAGACTAATAGGGAATTTCAACATTTCACAAAAAAGTGTCAAATAAACAGATTCTTTGAGATACTAATGACATACTTGGAAGTTTTTATGTAACAATGTAGCACATACCTACTATGCAATTTGATATGCTTATATAATCGTATGCAGTTACATATAAAGGCAAATAACTGCCTTTATTGCCATTCTAGCACCTTGCTCGTCTCAAGTGGCCCTTCTCTTTGATTTGTACAAACGATGAGACTAATTAAAATGACAAATGATAAATAACTCTTCAAAGCACTCGTGACGCTTAATTCACTTTCTAGTTTGTATACTACAAACTACATATACACACCGATAAAAACACAGCCTTTGCCTTTACTAGTGAGTGTCTGTAATTTTCCCCCTTTTCATACCTGAAACTCGCAAAATGTCACAAAATGAACATCACACGATAATAATATCTCGTTGATTCTCCATGAAGCAACGTTGTCAAGCACGAAAGTGCGTAATGGCAATTTGGGAATACATTCATCGTGTAAGTACTAAATAGTTGAAACTTTCTGTCGTCTGTCTCTTAGTGTCACTTAATTAGCAAATGTGATAATGAATGACGCACAGTATTGAAATCATAGTTACTTTCTGCTAGCAGTCAAGAAAAAAGAAGGCGAAACTGTATGAGAAAAACGCAATTATATACACTTGGCATGTGCTAAGTGACAAACCGAGGAATATTAAAACTATTTTTCACACATTTAGTTTGATCAAAAACTCATCTCACATGCAATCAATTATCATTATTAAGTTTGGAAGCATGTATGCATGTGAACGAAAATTGTGTCATGAAATGTACTGAGAGTGTTATCGTGAAGCGCAATTTAGGTGTAACATTTTAACGAGAAGTACAAATATGCGGGAGAAAATCTTACGTGTGTCTATATAGGCACATAGTGCAATATTTTAACTGAAACCTGAAAACACTTTTACTTACCTAAGCAAAAATGATCACATAATTGAATTGTGAAGTCTAAGACCGGAAAAAGTTCACATTCCTGTATTGCCGCTGATAAAGTTAGCAATAAGATTTTTCCCAAAAAATGACAAAACGCCTTTTTGTCAAAATGAATTCAAAACTAATAAATTTGACAACTATAATCTGCAGATACTGTAGTAGCCGTCAAAGTAGCCGTAGAACTTGAATTTCGTTTCGTACAGTAATACAGAGTTCAATTGTATTGTAGCCTGGAGTATAAAATCTAACAAATAAAATACCTAATAGTACAAGAATCATCTCATGCTGCTGACGAAGAAAAAAATCATATTACGCATATTTTAAAGGCACAAATATTAATTAAATGCAGTTCGTTTGAAATTAAAGCACAATGCAATGTAACCTAAACGTAAATACTACTTAAACCCTTAGTGTAGCTGACGCACATGGCCTAAGTTTACAATTAGAGTAAATAAACATGTCATAACAATACTCATGACGTAATATTATCCTCACATGAAATAATACAATTAAATCTCGTCCTTCACCTTCCGTCGTTGTCGCTTAAACAAAAACAGTTTATCCATTCCTACTCCAAAAAGCAATGAGTAACGAGAACAAAAGCAAAGCATTATCTACATATAAATTTATACTCTGCTTTGCAAAACAATTCCATTCAAATCCACTGCCAGTAGTGGTGTAGTAGTTACTATACTCTACAAAACAAATTCATCAACAGCAGCAACGAAACAGAGGACGAGGGAGAGCGGCAGTAATGATTTTCATTGTCATTGTATCCATATAATTATTTATTATATGGTAGAATGACAATATATTACTTTCACAGTACCCAAACCATCATGCCATGCTTTACCTCTTTTAACACACTACACTTTACACTATATAAACATCATACTCATTTCAACACAGTTCATGGTACATCTACTACTAGTAGAATATTATATGGGATTGCATGCATAAACAATGTTCTCAATATATACTATTGCAGTCTTTGTTTGAATATTGCCTACCTTGTCATTTTCCTATTCATCGTAGTATTCTTGTAATATTATAATTTCCAACTTGTGTTGTAGGCATACTCCAATTCTATTTCCAATTCGACACTCATCATTCACACCCGTTGTAGCAATCAGCTCACGAGATTTCATTTACAAACTCCTACACTTCGCAAGCAAGAACTCTCTCGCTCTCTATCTGCTGTATATTTCTCCTTATTAATAAATTTGAATGACATGGACATGACAGCTGCATATTTCAATTCATCACCTTTTACAACACAATGCTCAATAATACAAGCTGCTACTACTGCTACATACAACATTATACCTCCACATATAGACAAGACAACCATAAAATGCATATTAATAGGCACACAATACACTTTGCATTGCTTCGTCGTTTATTGGTAAATGCATTTATAGCACACGTTTACATTACACAAACAATACTATTTGCTATACACGTGGATTGCGAAGTTTCGTATACATACCTACATAGGATATATTTTATTATTGTGTTTATAATTCACTCATCGGTCCATAGTCGAATATATGTAGGTATATAGGTAGAGATACAAACACGGACCGGTACAATTGTTAATTATTTGTCTGATGCGGAAATGAAAAATGCATTTAACGCTTCGTCGCGTAGCAAAAAGAAACATCACACATTGTTAGTGTGTAAACTGTAAATAAACCACGGCAGACATGTGCTAAACTGCTACTGCATCGTATTATTGTGATATGATGATGAAAATCTTTCTAATTCAATCACTCCATGCTATGACGTGACAATGAGCTTTTCTTTCTATATCAAATGGACATCTCATCAATACCAAATCATAACATACCTCAAAGGAAGTCGCACATCTACAGGAAACATTCGCAAACCAATTTAATTGCTAGCACTAATACAAGATAAATGTCTTCGTGTTGTTATCAGTATGTATGTACCTAACATGGCATGGGAAATGGATATTGAATTTATTTTAGTAATAATTAATGTTGCTTTTGGGGGTTATCCATTTATTTCGGACGTGTACACAATATCCGTATAGTATAGAGCGTACAGGTCGATAGTGTACATTATCTTGGGTTAAAACACGATTTAGCAGTAGAATATTGTATAAAACTCTTTTATACAAAACTTGAAGAAAATTGAATTTTTCTTTTAAACTGTACGACAAAGACGGTTTTGCAAACCTCATTCTGTTAAATTAGCACTAATTTTATGTAGAGGTAAAAACTTGGCACTTTTTATGCAAGGTCCCGGTGCAGAGGATGTTACTTACGTTTAGCTTGTTAAACTAACAATAAGTAAGTCTCGACTGTATAAACAGAGAAATGGCAAAACAAAAGCAAATAACAATGTTATAGGTGTATATAGGCATTGTTATTCATGTAATGTCGCACTATAACGCATTATATTCTAGTACACTTACAATACAATGTACCACATTCCTCTACCATAAAATTACTCACTAATTATGGCAGAGTGACATGACCGGAAGGGAGACGTCGCGTGACCTTGGTGTTTTGCAATCGTAATGCTTGTTTGCCCATTAGGTATTCAATCACCTATACCTATATACTATACCTTTTGATGTTTGCCTGTAGTATACTCTACTCCATTTATCCATTGTAAATACAGACAGTACTAGATTAGTGTATACAATTGTATTCAGGTATAGAGGTGCTTATTTGTAATTGTGATGATCTTTGCATTAATGGATTCAAGTATTACTAACTTTAACCATTACGAATGCAGCTATTAGTCAAATTACTTATTAGCTATAATAATAGGTAAGTCTTGTTTAACCAAGAGCGTAATTATTGACTTGTCTTTGCAAATACAAAGATAATTCTCATTCAGTTCTTAATATTGTTATGAAAATAATAATGGTATGATTGTTTAGATATTATACAGAGAAAAAACGTAGCTTTAGGAGATATTACATGTGTGTTGAGGAATATTGTAATTCTTTGATAAAGATTCTCTTCCTGTTGACACTGACTCACTCGCAGAGTTCTCTAATGCATTAATTCTGTTTTATTTGCATACATGAATTTGGCAGTAGCAACATGTTTATGTATGTACACTGTATCCACATCATTTACATATTAGTATAAGTGTAACTTTTATAGTTTTACGTTTTGTATGAAGTATAGTGTATTTGGTGTACCTATAGACTATATAGATATATATGATGTATCTTTCGGTTAGAAATTGCATTTTTACTTAAGTGCTGTAAATGATTGTTCACTGTCAGTTTACAATGAAGAAACCAGTGAGTGATAATACTTCCAAAGCAAAACGATTAGTTTGCGCTTTTTACTAAGACAAAGTTTTTAGGGGATGGAACACTTTTGAAACAACTCATAGAGCTAAAGAAATATTAGCTACATTACATTACTGCTAGGAAAGTAGCAAGTTTTTTCCATCCTCCCGTCGTGATGCACATGGCTGGAATTATCTAGGAAATAAATGGAGTATGCCTTGTACGTGGGTTTGTTTTAGCAACAATATACAATACTACTTAAGCGATGTTACAAAAGATTCCTCGCCTGCTGGAAGATGTGAAAGATGATGAGCTAGCGATTATTAAGATGAGATGGTAAATTAAATACCATCAAGTGATACGAAAAAATTGTCCTTCATATCAAGCTTCCTCGCCTTGAAATATTCTCACTGCAGTAGTAGCAGGGAGGGAATTTTCTATGAATTCCTACTGTTTCAAAACAGGTACTACATACATATAGGTGTGTGTGCAAATGTTATTTGCATTGGGTATTATAACTTACCTACCCATTAACAAATGCAGGGCGAATATTAATGTTGCAGTAATTGTAATCTAATTGAAATGAACAATAATAATATTTGATATACAACACTGTGATTTTTGTAATAATAATTGAAAGAGCTTAATACGAGTAATCGTTCAACAATCAAAAGCATTTTGAAAAACTGTGAACGAAAGAACATTATATTCTTTCTAATAAAGTTAAATAAGTAACAATTTTAGACCAGGGCACGTAGGACGTAGTAGTAATTGAAAGAGCCCTGTTAAGCTGTTTAAACAAACGACACCACTACTTCTAAGCATTGATCTGTACATTTGTTATTCCATAATTGTTCTATTTAATTAGAAATTTTCGGTTTCGGCTGTGAAATGATAATGAATTTATTGTTCTAACTCTAAATCTACCTACTTGAAGTTGAATATTGTTAACCCTTAAAATGAAATTCTATGGAAATATTTGCAAATACTGTTCTGGCAAATAATTATGGACTAAACTAATACTCGTCGGTGCATAAAATATAGAAATATGTGTTTATAGAGTTACGATATTCTATACGATAGTTAAGAACTTTTTTAAATAAGCTAAACAAGTGTTTACCGTAAATGAAAATGCATACTGGAAAGTTGAAGAATGTAACATGCATGCAATATCTAGTTAGTATTCCATGTGTTGAATCTTAGCATTTAAGTCTGGTGGAATCATTTTCTAAATGCATTTTCCGATTTACATTGAAACTGGACACTTTTAGTGTGAATTCAACCATGGGAATCATAAGACCCTAAAAACCTAACTGAGAACAAGGGAAGCAGAAGTACCTTTTGATAATAACACAGAAATTAAAATCAAACACCATTACGTATGCAAGTACAACGTATACGGACACGAATTACACATAAACCAGAATGGCATGATAAAGTAGACTTTACGTACAAAAAAGCATTAACATTACACCACATTACTTAACATTGCACTCATAGCATAGCCACATGACGAAAAAACGATGTAATTCCTTTTTTCCACACAGATTCAAAATTACTATGACGAGACTTCTACACGACTACATACAAATATATCGTTAAATAATGCTACAAGCTACACATAATAACTTACTACCTCCACTATACCACCTTACTATCTGTAGAATGTATTTTAACGTGTATTTATAGTGTTTTTGTGTCTCGCACCTTCACATGGTACTAATCTGCACTTGGATGTCTACTTTGGCAGTGGAGGTAACATAGCATTAGTGTGTGACGCTTGTGACTTGGCGGATCTGATGAGGAATGATGTGACGTGATGTGATGTCTGGGAATGGTATTCGATTCCATCTGCAGTGCAGGATGATGATAAAGGACAAAAATAGTAAACCACTGCATTGTCATCATCATCATCATTGTCATAACATAAAAGGCATCGGTTCAACATATCTTACAATGTACAGACACCATATAGAACTGTTTACATTATATTTATACATTACTACACATCTACCATTATGTATTGTAGTAGTACTGTACCTGATTTCTTCTCTCTGGTTTCTCTGTGTGGGTATTTCTACAGTACACGAGGGTAAAATAATAAATGTGAACAGTTTGTACACTCTGCTACTTATCTTTGTCTACAGGAACGCATGGATCGTGTCTGAAAGACAATTGAGTCAGATTATGGAATACTAATACACATATGTCTGTGTCTCGTGTATGTAACTTCCATAGCACTTTATTTTGTTATGCCTGTATAAGCTATTTACTATGTACATACCTTTTCACCAAGCCATTATGTGTTATCATTCGTTTTCACGACGTCGATCGTCCTAGAACACATTGCTATATGTGTGCAATTACAATTAGTGGACACAAGATGATTGCACGGTAAATTAAATAAAATCCCAACTGTCGGTATTTACAAGATATTCATGCACTAGTAGTGCAGTAATAGTAGCATGTGTGTATTCATTATTACACGAGAAAGTGTTGACGTAATTTTATTTTAGAATTGCACTCGCATTAAACCAAATGTTCAATCCTTTCAGGATTCTATGTGGCTGTACATGATGATTTGAATTGGTATTGCTTCATTTTTCCCATTAGATTCTCAGGTATTCAGTTGGCTTGCTTTTAATTGAAATTCGTTTTATAAAGTTAAAGTTGCACACGACATATACATTTTGTGACTTTATGCTGGTGTGGCATAATATGTCAATAGCAGTATGTGTGTTGTATAAAGGAGTGACAGGATTGAAAATACTTTTTGGTATATAGGTTTAATACACAAAGCCTGCATTATTATACATACCCACACGTCGATTTGTTCTAAATTGCATTTCGTTCACAGAAGAAAGCCTTCCCACGGGCAGAGATGAAAACGAGTGCATTGAATTCACGACAGGACATGAGACACTACACGATATTCATAACACTATTCACGAAGCGATCTAAATTCTCTTGCTATAGTATACCTTATACTATACACAGCATAAATATATATGTATATAGTGTACAACTAATATATAGGATTCATGTATGCAAAGCGTGGTGCAGCAATTTAATTTAACGAAAGAAAGAGCAGATACTATTATAGTAGCTACCACGTGAAAAGGTAAGAAAAGAGCTGGATTTTTCCCTTGATAATAAGTAAAGGAGTGTGTAGGTATATTGGTATATATAACAGATCACTCATTGTCACGTCAGTTGAATGAAGTTGAAATTATTCACGACAGAGAAAAGTGCTGTGCAACTTTGTCACGACGACGTGAGAGACGGGGAACACAAAGGTTCAGTTCAGATTCAAATCAAATCATGTCTTCTTAAACATGACAGTCACTATATTATTTTTGTAAATTGTAAATGCGATGTGGTCTTCTTAGGTACAGATCTTAATTGGTGCACACAATATAGGTCATTTGTCACAACAATTAGTAAAGAAGTGTGCAGCACAAGGCAAATATCGTTCTCTCTCTCTCTCATGTGAATAATATTGAGGCAATCCACTAATAAGTTTTAACGAGTAAATTTTAATTCAATCTATTCAATCTCTCTCGGTTGAAGTATTAGCAAATATCTTTTAGATTTGGTGGGCGTGCCCTTTTTATCACTTTCAATAGATTTTTTCTTTTCACACAGATTGAAAATTGTTACTATATGTGTAATGGTAATATGTATTACATATATATTGTGATATGGCTGTGGTAGTTAGTTCTATTCATCGTTGTTGCAAATTAAATTAAATTAGTAGTTGATTTCCCCTTGCACAACTTGAATTCTAAATAACGAACCGTAATACGCCATGTCTAACACATCATTATAATGATAGATGTAATGCACATCACATAATTGTAAGAGTTAAACTTAGCCTTCACATACATCCAATAAATAAACCATATCTTCCTTTTCGTAGCGCAAAAATTATGACTTCGCCTTTCATGAAAAAATGAAGAACATGACTAAGGTGGAATTTTTTACACATATCTATTCATATTGTGTTCCATTACGAGACTGCTAATGGTACACACACAAAGTGTTGGTTAATTAAGCCTTTTTAAGATCTACATTGACGCAAACAAACACCTCAGACACGATCATCATCCTAAGTAAGTAAATTCTTACGGGACTGTATAATATTGCGTCTGTGTGTGGATATCTTTTTTGTCCCTTCTCTCTCTCTTTCAGTCTGCTAGTCAAATACACTGCACTATTCTAACCAAAACTAACCAAATGTAAAATTACGCTGTATGGAACACAAACCAAAGTCAACACGACATTGCTCTGTAGTTTAATCTTCTATTTACTTATTCTTAGCCGTGCATGGCATGGATACTCATTTTTTCCTCTCACAAATGCTTACGTAATTCCTAAGCTTTACAATCCTTTGTGTAAGTCTTAAATGTAGGCAATCAAAACATTTCGGAGGTATAATGTCAAGAAAAAACCAGACGCTAATAAAAACCTTTACTTAGAAGTTCATGATTTACGCGATGACTCTACCATCATCACAAAAACACGGCCACCTTTTATTAAAAAGAAAATCCATTGCCGACTGAAAATAAGAATGAGACACTGACGTATCAGCTCAATGATAAATATAAACATGAATTAGTGAATTATTTCCACAAGTTAAGAATTGAAAAAGTTTTGCTTTTAGTCATGCTGACCCTGTACAGCTAAATATTAGCTTTTGTATCGTGTGTGTGAAAAATTATGTAGGATTATTTCTATATTTAAGAAATCTTCCCAAAAATTAATTTAAAAATTAATCAATCTACACTAACTTACCAACTACTACATCTATGTATGTACATGTCATTTTAACCCATGTACATAAAATACTTTAATATTGTTACCTATGTAGTCTACATGCAATATAATATGTTATAAGTACAGGATACACCCATGCAATTACATAACAATTAATGCAAAATATATTGAAATGAAATATAGTTTTAGTTAAATATTGAAAGCCATTGCCAAGTAATATAATAAACTTGCCATTTACTTGTAAAACAATTTTACAGGTTAAACTTAAAATTTTGCCATTGGTATGAAAAATGAAGCTACAAATAAAATTAATTAATGCGGTTACCTGTGAAATCTTGAAAAATTATTGTTTGCAGTTTTCCGTGCAAGTGTAAAGGAACCCCACACTGAGAAAGTTTAAAAACAAATTCAAATCACTGTAGTAAAAGAAAAATATGTTTAGAACTTCGATTTACAAAATATTCTTTACAAAATGCACCGTTTATATTTGATGTAGTATTCTCAGTGAATCAACGTACTGAAATGAGCATCTAAATAAAATTCAGACACCTTCTCTCAAACAATCTTTGATTAGCAACACCGCAAAGGTTGCTTTGATCACGTAACACTCAAAAATCCGTTTTACTTGAAGATCATTACGATTTTTAAGTAAACCCATAGACTATATCCATTGTCCAATTGTTTGTTTACATAATGATTACTTAAAAGTTAAGTCACTATACTAAAGTTGCATCTTTTGTTTGTCAATATTTATTGACAACAAGCATAAGAATCATTATCATGACTTATTGTGCATTGGAATCTCGTGCATTTGCTTATTATCGCTTCTTACGCAAAACAAAGAACACAAAACAATACAAATCGAATCACAATGCACGCAAAGGTAAATAAATGTAAGGCAAGGATGAAGAATTCTCTTTATCTCCTATAAATAATTTTTTTCATTTTCATACAGTGCAAGTGTTCAAGCACACAAATCGTACATTACACACTGTTCATAGTATGAGACGTTGTTTGTGTTTAAATTAATGCTTATAGAATTTGCAAAGAAAAGATATACCTTCTACTGTCTAGTACTGCGTCGTTTTTTGCGAAAACTTTTAACATATAGCGTTAGAGGGTCTGTCTGTTTAAACAGTACAATCCATTATAAGAACACAAACACAACCGTAATTGAATATTATGAGATTTAACACAAAACACAGAACATAATAGCCACAGATAATACTTGGAATGACGAAACACGCTTATGTTGTCATATTGTCAACGTGTCAAAAGCGGAATTTAATTTTAATGCTCGCGTGCATCACAGCTTGATATCTTTGTCGCAAAGCCGTTAAGTATGGTTGCAGCTTATCTCTTCGTTAGCAAATATTTAGATACACTACCACTGTCGCACATTACTAACTGTGTTTGTACACACACGAAGAAAATTAGATACTCAAACACAGTTCAACAACAGTGAGCTTAAAGCTACCACTATTACAATTTTTATGTTAAATTAAAACACAATAATACAATGCAACACAGACACAACAACAGCGTTTGTATGCACAATGCCCTTCTTCCAATTATATATGATACTATAATGTTCATTCGCATTTTAATACATATTTCTTCCAAAGAACTCCTCCTACATCAAATACAGGATACACATCTACAATGGTAACCAAATATTTACAACCAACAAACTGAAAGTAAATACTACACTAGCTACACTTACAAATGTGCTTTCAGCAGAGGATTTTGTAAATATTAGTTATCTAAACACCCAGCAACTACAATGGAATCACATAAAGACTTAAATCTTATAGTGCGTCAATAATGAAATAACATTTTAAGCTAAACTATTTACCAGTAGATTTAGAAACAACATAAACTAGACTAGGACATCACACAGTTGTTAAAACGCAATTGGTTTACTAGTACATGGAAGAAAAGGCAACATATAGAGATAAAACGGATTTAAATTTCATTGCGACAACTGTCATGTCAGAATGGACAAATAATAGCGTTTACTCAAACAAATCGAAGATTAATCCAACGCGTATACACAATACAAGAATGAAAGTACCTTCACTGACTTATCACTCAGTGTAAAATCTCAACAGCTTGTCTTCATACATACAAAACCATTTTATGCGCATGAAAGTTACAGCAAATAAATTCAGCACAATGAAAAGTTTTTAGATAGTTAAATTTCGCTGTGATGCGATTGTAAACACAAATGCATTCATTGCCTTCAAAAAGATAATGGCATGGTGTGCGTTATTGCTTCTAGTAATAGTGTAATGCATTGTACTGTGTAATAGCGCTCATTCCGAAGTACAAGAGCAATCGTTTCAATAAAATGCAGTTCAATGAAAGTGAAACAGCATGAACACATTAAAATCCTCCCTATGTACATAAATACTATACACTGCAGCAAAACTCAAATACCTATTCAATCCTTTACAACTTAATGATATGGAATTTTAGTTATAGTTTTACATGTAAACCATTGCAGATGCAGTATACATTAAAATGACAGTAGAGCGAGTCCTATATAGTGCCCTGCATTGGCTAGAATTGTACTTACAGTATGTAATAATAGCTTAAAGTATTAAATCTCAACACACGAGTTATAAATCACAGAAAACTACATACGAGTGCCGCGAGAGCCTATATGGATTCCGTCTGTCTGCTGTAACGTCCGTTGCAATTGCAACATGCATTTACAACAGTAACTCTAAATAAATATAACCATAAAACTCTCATTAACAAGAAATACTCTTTTGGCAACGAGTCAGAATTATTTGATAATGATTTTGGTCATTGTGTCTGTGTCTAGCTTTATTATTCTGGCAAATACACTGTGAGTTTAATAACATCACTAAAATTAATTTACTTAAGTATAGTACTTGCCATGTATTATAATAATTGTGTTAGGTTAGGTTAAGTCATGTTTAATCGTTGCTATTTAGTATTTACCTACCACACGTACATTACTATTTCTAAAAGGTTGAACAAAAACTTAATTATGCGGTTCAATCATCTCAGTCTTCGATATTTGTGTATTTTTGTATACACGATAATTTTATTGAGTATACTAATTACGAAAACTGTTCATATAACTCAAAGTCAATAGCAGAAACACCTTTATGTTAAATATGTACGGCAATATTACAGGAGTTCCTGCAAGTTTGTGTTTTAAAAAGCACGAAGAAAAAACATGCATTGAATAACTCAACATAATAAATGCATATAGTGGTGCAGTTAATTCATTTTTATTTGACTACATAAAGGAATAATGGCAAGTAATTTAATCCACAGAAATAAATTTAGTAATAACAGTACCAGGAGGTGTAGCGATTATTTTTTAAGCAACCTACGCAATAAACTACAGAGTGAGTTTATCCATTCCATACAAGGTAATTGCATAATGAAGATTTAATCACTTCCGATCCGCATTCTTCACACTTCAACTTGAAATCTCAATAACAAATAGAATGCTCAGTACCTAAATGCCCCACTTATAACCAGCCAAGCACACGGTCTTCTATAGAAATCTATTGAATATGTAACGAAATTGTTATCTTATTGTTCTCGCGAGACAAGTTCATAACCAAAAGAACAGTTCTTTCAATCAGAATAGTCTTTGCTTAACGTTTTGTTGCATTAAGGCAGTAAGGCTACTGACAGCAGTTAAGAATGTTAGCCTTCACCTCAGCACATCCCTTCCCGTACCTTAAACTTCAATAACAACCTATATTTGTCAATTCATACTATCAACCCTACCACCACCGTCCCGTCACGTCAAGTCCACAATGCAATTAAATACTGTCACTCCTTGAAATTTCTTTTCATACCCGTCACTTGTATTTACAGATACAAGTGATACAACTACATAACCATTAACCATGCACTGCTGCCTGACTACATATTATACAACTAAAAGTAGTACGGGTGATAAGTATATTGTCTATTGCAAACTCAGATTGATACAAGCAATTTTTAGAATTAACACAATATTGTTATTATACTACCTATACTACACACCCTTAAACTTGCATTACCTGCGTAATAATTAGCATCAAAATATTAATGTAATGCAAATTAAATTAACGACAGATTTTTATTTTTCACATGAATTACTCAAATGTTAGTTGCAGATATTTCAAAAGTTCCTTTGGGCTTAATTCTTTTCGGTATGTGTAAATATTTATTTCTGCTACCGACAACGGCGGTGTTTCCCAGTTTCCTATGAGTTGAAATACTTGATCATTAAAACTATTACCAATCAAGTTTACACAATTAATTTTTTCGATATTCAATTTAATGTTGGATCAAATAATATGTTTTTCGTCAGAAACGGGGACATTTCCATGTTGAAAACTCGAATGAAATGCTTTTCTACAATGTACTAATAATTATTAGATATAATTAGTAAAAATTGTGTTTCTATTTCCTTAATATGAATTTTACGACTAACATTAGCTACGTTTGACTTTGCATACTATTACATACACCCATACCATTACTAATGACGTAACATTGTCGCAAATGTTAATGAATACCTACTATAAGTAGACTGCAAATAAATGTGACGAAATATTATTTAACATTTCTTACTTTCAGGTGAGCTCGTGATTCCCAAAACAAATATTATTATATGAACCGCACTTGCGAATCCGCTATCTGTATAGGTAAGTCATACATTACATAAGAATTTGTATAAGGAGATTTATGAAACAACGCCGAAATATTTTCCTGAGAGATCTGAATGTTTCTTTCATTTTCATACAACATCACGTCATGCTCCAATACATCTTACATGTAACATGCTAACATGGTTAATACAAGAATCCTTTTCACGTATTGTTTACACAGTCAAGTGTAAATCAAGCGAGTGACATTGCATATAAACTTGCCTATTAAACACGATGTACATATATGATACATAGATACATGCATATACATATTTGGTTAATGCATGTCTCTATTTGTTAGTCAATTAACGTCTGGCGATTATATGCAATGCATGTCTTGTGTCAGTGGCTAAAATGCCAGTAGTAGTTTACATTGTAGAAATATTGAGGAAGCTCATTGTGAAGAGTGGATTAAGAATTGTGCTGACTCTGACTGAAGTCATGCTCCGGAGTATTAAGTATTTCATGTTTATTGCTTCTATCTGTGTGTATATTCATAATTCCATCATCATCCTGTCTTGTGATTTCATCCGACGTTTTCGTTACTTTCTACTGTCGATGTTGGTATGAACCGCATAACATGTTATGCCTTACGTTTAAATCACGTATTTGCTTCCACTCCTTCAAAACGTTAATAATTACAAATACTAATAGAGTAAACAATGGAAGGACAATGTCAAGCACTTACTTAGAGCCATAAGCCAAGCCTAAATCAGACAGAGCACGCCAGTGCCAAGGAAAGAGTTCATTTTACTATTCCTTACATAACGCAACGCCTTGATAGATAAGGAATGCTAAATAATACCAAGAAAGCTGTCTGATATTGTATACACAGTAGATAACCATCTATAAATACTACAAAGTATTTTTGTGGTGATGTAATACTTATAAAAGTGCATGCAGATTATTATCACTTTGTATTAAATACTATCTCTGTACGTGTGTTATTATAGAGATATTGTTAGATGCTTTGTGTTAGAATTCAAGTGCAAACAACATGGGCGTCGTATATGCAGTAAGATACAGTATTAGTATTTGTATATAGAGAAATGATTGGGATTAGTAATAGAAGCAGAAATAGAATCCTACTGTTTCCCGATTTGATTGGCAATAGAGCATGAAATATTATCCTATACACGGTTGGTACATTTCCCTTATATAGTAGTAAGTAAATGTTGTGTGGAAACACTTCCGGTTTAATTCATCATTTAATGAAGCTCCCTACTAAGAACTTCAATATCATTACCAGGCATGCACCAAATCTTATAAATCTTGTCATATTCATGATGCGAGCTAAATTCTATTAATAAATCCCATTAGTGGTCTACAAAAAGAATTTACATCCGCATAGTAATAGTGGTAAGGTGAGAACGTTTAGATTCTCTAGATATTATCTGTACAGAACCAGGAACAAGATTCTGCACATTGTAAACTTAAACAGAAAATTCAAATTAACAAAGGGATTACTAAATCGATGGAATTAAATTTTACAAAATTCATGGCTTCTTATACACTGCTACTACTGTACTGGCATTCTAAAAGCAAATGCGAATACACAATATTCGTCTAAAGAAGTTTTACATGAAAAAAGGAAGCATTCAATGAACCCAAACCGTATAAGATAAGCCACGAATTATTATATTCGACAAATACATGATGCTCAGGGTACAGTGTATATAGATGCACAAACAAGCTTAGGAAATCATATGGACATAATATGATAATGTAAAATTCGTTGATAAAAACTGCATTAAAGGATTGTTGAGATACTCCTTTGGCACAAAGAGAGCCGAAGACCAAAGAAAGCTTTGACAAATGATACCGAGTTAAAAAACCTACAGCTGAACATCAATTTAGTGAAAAAGTCTCCTTATTTGGGTTAAAGGTAAGAAGGGTCAGTCAGTTTGTAGCATAACGTACAATTGTGCTGTCATGTCATGTCTTTTAGTCTCTCCTCCGTCCGCAGACTACATTATAATGCTCGTTCTCTTTGTATTATTATTATCTACTCAGATAGTGTATCTATCTACCAAAGTGACGTTTGTGTACTCTTACGGTACTTTTGCATTAGCGTTCTTGAAACTTAACTTGCCTCAACTACTTACTCACTCTATGGATAGTTTACTAGGTTATTCCGATTTTTTTCTCTGCTGTATAAGCTTTAAGTACAGTATACGCAGTAGAAAATATTCATCATGATACTGTCTACGACTTAAACTGGTAGATACCTGCAGTTTGTATGTAGGAACTTTACGAGTTTTTTCATTAAGGTATTGCGCAACATAATTTACATAATATGGTACACACGTAATATTGTTTTATTCCTTTTGGATTGTTTTGTTATTGTGAATTACGTATCGGTATGTATGCATATTTATTTTTCTGTGAGTATAAATATAATTTTATTATATACCTATATAGCAAGGTAATCATTTTTACTGCATAGATATTCATCTGTTGTTTGCAGGTAAATAATTTCATTGAAATTTGCAATTACTGTATTATACAATTCAGAAATTTTAGCTTAACCTACAATTATTTCAAAGATCTGACTCTGACTCAGAGATTTGTAACTGATAAACAACCTTGCATACTAATCAACACCACCACGCACTCAACCATACATAAAAAACATGCCTGTACATAAAAAAACGTCAAGTGTATAAAAATTACTACGAACACACGCAGTTCAAAATAAACTGTTTATTAAAGAGATTGCCTGCAAATTCGCACTACTAGAAACTTGTACACCTTGGCCCTTCCTTTTCTCAAGTCGGAAAAACTGAAGAAATTGAAAAAAACTCAAAAAGGA
Source organism: Pogonognathellus flavescens (assembly GCA_019776165.1). Lineage (NCBI taxonomy): Eukaryota > Metazoa > Arthropoda > Collembola > Entomobryomorpha > Tomoceridae > Pogonognathellus > Pogonognathellus flavescens. The sequence continues at coordinate 27,437 of JABASD010000104.1, read as the reverse complement.
AACCTTAAGGATGAAATAATTTTCTTTTGATTCTCTCGACTCTCTGGTGGAAATTGTAAAATTGCTGTGGGACGTTTAAAAACATTATTACACGTAGTTAAACACAATTACATCCTATAAAATAACAAGAAGAGGTTGTTGAGACACACTTACGTTGTTGTATATAGACGCGAGGTACAACAGTAGGTACAGTTATTCTCAGAGTGTACATGTAAAAATCTCATGCTGGTTCTCTAAACGTTTTCATTCAACATTCAACACAATAATATTCTTACATCATTCTGTAAGTTAACCAAACTTTGTTTCAACAAAACAACAAGCACCAGCAGCACTTCCGAAGTCTGAAGTCCGAACTCTACTATATACTACACCATACCACGTAATGTTCCAGACAGCCGTAGACGTGAAAATAAAGAATCCAACAACCCCGTCATTTAAAAGGTCCTAATGACGGGAAGTTACAAGGTTACATCAACATTAAACACAAACACATACAGATTTGCTGTATAGTTAAGCAGAACTTTGATTCAATGCTTTTCTCCTCTTCTTCTTCTTCGCCAAGAAATCAAACCTCAGCAGCAGGGTCACTCACCACCACAAATCTGCACACCACAAACTTCAAGAATCAAGAAACGATAAACAACTATTAGCAGTACTCCCCGAGCAATTCTAACGATGAAAACGCTATACTTCATCGTTTTTGTTATGTAGAAGTAATAGATATACATACGTTAACGTTTATACGTACAAATGTACATGCAGTGATTATTTTTTATCTGAACGTGCATCAGCTGAACGTGCAACACCTTCTCAGTGCATTGTAAATTCTTGCCAGATACTTCTTGTAGTAGTAAATACCACTTCATAATTCCTGCGTTTTTTCATATGGAAATATGTTTCGTGTATTTATTTGCTAGTGGTAGAAGTACCAGTAGTACGGTAGAAGAAGGATGCGAAATATTATTTGCATGGAGTACTGCGTTAAGTAAGTAAGCATGATGTAAGTGCTGTGTATTAATCCATAAGACAAGTCAACATACAAATCAATGCAAATGCAAATAGCAATGATAATATAGGCGAATGTACTTATTAAGAAACGCCAACTGATAATTCCAGTTTAGTTTTCTACGTATTTACTGCTCGTTGTAATACAGAACAAGGGAATTATTATCCAAGGAGCTTGCAACTCGTTTTTATTTGGCAAAGCCAACTTTCTTTCACAGACTATCCTTAAGGCAGGTTATAGGTAGAGGAAAATATTGCGTTTATTTATTTCAGGCTTTTCTAGTGGTAGATCGTTGCCTCTTTTCTTTGTATACATGCTTATGCACTTCTAGTAAATAAATAAATTGATTGGGTCGATAAAATTAGTTTTTTATTGTGGTACTATACGATCTAGTACTAGTAAAGAATAAAGCCTCAGAAAAGGAAGGAAGATGTTTCAAATCATGATTGAGATTGTCGATAAATTTGAAACTGAGTGCATGATATGGAGAAATGATCTTCCTGATAAAAGATATGATACTTACTACAATAAGTTGTTTTTAGTGTATTGATTCATTTACATACAGTCGTATCCTATTCTGTATACAGATAAAAGCATTCTGAGTGTTTTGTCAAAAGCTCTACGATTTTCTTATTGTATTTGTAAGAGCGGAAGCACTGAAAAGTAATTTCTCTCGGAAATGTGCGATGATTATAATAAATTTATACAAATATCTACACATCTCCAAGCAAGTAAAGCGAATTAAACATTTCTTCACATCCGTATCCTTCATTTCTCTTTGTTTACTGAGTTACTGTAACATTGTAATGACACAGTGGAATATCGTTTTTATTTTCAAGCACGTGTAAACTGCATGTAGGAATAACAGAGTAGAGTATAGTGGAAGGTACAATAGGGATTGTTATTGTAGGAACAAGAAAAACGTTGTATCGAATCGGAAGACTATTATGATAATTGATTCTTTCTTACATATACAACTCTCTTACATGATTCGACATACACCTGCTGACAGGAAATTAATAGAAAATAGTACTTTTAGCAAAGTAAAGTAACATAAAATATTCACATGAATTGTAAGTTTGTACCACACAGCTAAGTACATTTTATTTTATACTAATATTATTCCTAGTGCCATAAAAACTTGTATCTACCTATTATTTGATTTGTGAAAGAGCCTGTCAACTGTCTTTCATACACATAAACGAAAGTAGATTACATAAATTACATTTCAATGCATAAATTTATTCACGTCACGACTTACAACATGATGATTCTCATTTTGACTAAACTTTTGTCGGATTTTCGTAATTCATTAATATTTCTAAGAATATTTATTATCTATTGTGTAGCAATATCAGCCTCAGGTTAAAAATTTGCAAATATTTACCTCTATAGGTACCCATAGCTTGCTTTTCGACCGTATTAAATGTTTTATCTCGTGCTCTGCTCTGGTAAATCATTTCCCATAGTGTTATGAAAATAAAACACATGTACCTCTGTACTAATAAATATTATTTGTTCATTACTATTTCACTAACAATTGTATTAATAGAATCTTTCTTCATAAATAAACAATTTTAGCATATGTACCGGGTGCAAACACTTTACTATAAGCTAATCAAATATTGCAATAAGGTACCTTAGGTAGGTACCTTATTGCACCTTCATGTATATATATCTATATACATAAGTGTATAGTCTTTAGGTATCTTCTTGGGTAGGTACCTAATGGATTATACATACTTAACATTCTATGAGATTTTTACATACTTATATGCACGTGAACATGAAATTAATTAATTAAGACTCAACATATTGTTCCATTTAAAGTGATGCAACATGTAAAAACCTATCTGAAAGTATAACAGGTACTTTTCTTGTAATGCAACTTCTATGTACTTAATATGTAATGCAGCTTTTACGATAAAAATATTTAAAATGCAAATGAGAGAAAGGAACTGAAAGGAGTAGGCAATGAAATGAATAATCTACGTCAAAGAATGAAACACGAGCTAAGTGAGTTGATTCCGTAAAAATAATGATGAGATAATATTTTATTTTGGAAAAACTCGGCATTTGTTAGAGAGGGAGCTTTGTTGTGGCTTTGTGAGCATTGAACTGACAGTGAGTTGAGTTGAATGAAAGGTTTTCAGGAACTTACATTTTAAGCCGTGTGAAACTATACGTCTGTAGTCTGCACATAACAATATAAAGCAACAATCTAACAATGGGTTTACTAAAAAGTTCATGTTTGGCCAATTACGGTTACAATGACTTATACAACTTCAGTTCACTTTCGATTCACTACATAATGGAATTACAATGGCTTCGTCTACACTAATGAACTTATATTTATGTAATACTTACAGCTTTACGCTTAAGAATATACGATGCACTTACTTCGTCTATATACAAGGATTGAAGTACCTAGTGCACTTCATGTTACGTAACGACAACAGAATAATTTTGTGAAGACTGTTAAGTACGTTTCATTCATTTCTTTCAGTAATTTCACGAGGCAATTTAAACAGTGCTTATAACTGAAGCACCTTTGCTCAATGGAACTTTGAGGAAAAATCGATGTGATTTCCATTTTCATTACGGAGCAAGCAAAGCAAACAATTACCATGAAAATCAATGAACCGGGTGGGAGATTATTATCACTGGTGCAAAACCTGCTTCCTTACACCTGCCTCCTGTCATTCAGATTTACCAAATCCCACTACGGTATTTACACGTCTGGAGTATTCATGCAAACACATGAAGCAACTTCCCGTATATAATAACAGTGAAATAAAATGAAACAAAATTGCCAATTATACTGTCCAATTGTCTGAACCGCATTTATTTCACCCGCATGAATTCTAAGTCAGGAAATATCACTACAGACTATTCTATCGAATTCTCCATTGCACCCGGAACTCTATACAAATCTAACCATCAGCTCATTCACTTAACATAATTTTTGCGAGGTAAACACATTTTTTATATCGCCAAGCGCAAACATGCCACAAAGTTGTTAATGTTTTCCCCATTTAACAATTATTATCGTCCCATACCAATCAAATTGTATACATAAATATTTTGGGTAGTTCGGTTCATTGCAACTTTGCTCACATGCACAAAAGTTAAATTTAGAAATGATTGGTCACATTACGCTAATCCTAAAATCGGAAGCGATAAACGATAAATCGCATTAAACACTTTTTTATGTAGTACTTTAAGTTGCGGTACATGAGAATGAACCAGATAAATTGCTTATACATTCATGCCGCATGTACTGACTCTATATCTATCTGTAGCAAAAATTTCCACATCACTTGTACTCGTATGAATTTAAACCAACGATATTTGTCAAAATTGACCAAGAGGATTTCATTAACAAAATGTTACTTTTCTGAAGCAATACTTTACCTGAAATAAATATAAATGCATCAATATTACCTAAACAGAACCAATAAACAAATACTATTATAACAATTACTGTAATAACATACGCATAGTATGTACAAAGTACAGTACTAGAAAACTTTGCACAATCTTACAATTTAATGTCAACAGAATCGATAAGTTTTTGTCAGTGTGTTTCAGGCGAACCCATATTATAATTCTCGTGATAATATTGATATTTCAACATGTATAATGTTTTTGCTTGGAGAATTCTTGAGTTATAACAAGCATCATGCACCTTATACCTACATGGAGTACAGAAAACTAACCCACGTTTAAAAATGTTTGTTGTTGCTACATACAATCATACAATAGATTTGTAAACTTTATTTGGTACAAAAAAAGAATTTTATTCACACAAGTTTAAGGCACACACAAACAAAATTGGACTGTGCTAACCCAATATCAATTTCACGTGGCATTAGTAATGATAGCGAGCACAACACAAACATCGCAGAACGTGCTTTGGGAAAATCCAAGTAACATGAACTACATGGTACCAATTGTTCAAGTTTTGAATACCGAACTCACAATGTTCATATTACATTCATTCATATAAAATATATCATGCTTATTATTATTACAGCATTACTGCCCTGTGCGTGGGATGAACGGTAGTGATATTGATACACTTACGTTAGTTATATTTATATCGAAATGCTATCCTTTACATTATTTGAATTACATTTCTCACAAGTATTATACATTATAGGAAAGGGAACCTTAAAAGCAATTCAATACAATTTCAATCGATAAACTGGACTGGCGGTCGCTTACCTTTCAGTGTAAGCGTGTCCTGCTTGTTTATTCCCTTCAGTTCTTTTTGTTTTATGATTCAACTGAATATATTGCATCATTGCCCCACATTCAATATTTTATCCCTAAGCTTTTATGTTTTATTCCATTTGTGAGACTTCCCTAAGTATTACAGTACCAGCAGTAGTGAATAGACTGTGGATCACGTTTCCCTCAATTCGGATTGTGTGTGTACATGTGGATGTGACATGATTATATTTTTTAATGCTATTTATTTTGATATATTTGTGTCCTATAATATATGGCATACTTAAAACGTTAGGACCAATACAACGTGATGTTTTCCAAAGGGGTACTGGTACTTTCCACAACTGTCGCCGCAGACCTAGAGAAGACTGCTATGCAAAAAGTAACGTGTGGCACAGGCCATGTAGGGCTAGACATTTGCGTTTTGTGTTCTATTTAAGCAAGTAAAGTTGTATTGAAAGCAGAAGCAACCGAAACTGTTTCTACAGGGATCGTGCGTTTGACACGTTGAGACTGCTACATTCTATATTATTCTCCGAACTATCCGTTGTCGTTTCCGAAATGAAATTGTCAACAAAACAAAGGGACCGGCACCACCACCACCATACAACGTATAGTGAGGACACGCAACAAGGCGTATATCTATAACCTTTCATATCATATGCTTTTGTCCTTGCTCTTACGACCGTTTTCATCAGATCACACCACAGAGCGTGGGAACTGGGAAGTTTCGGACTATTTCACGGATTAAACCTTTCTGTGTCACAGTCACTATGCATAGCAGTGCAACATTGCTTTATTTGTATCATATTATTATTTCTGCACTATCTTCTTTGTATGGGTTCATTTTACATTCGTAGAATATGATCCATAGTATTACCGAGTATTACTTGGTATAATGAGTTAATATTAATTTGTATTATATTTTTCCCTAGAAATGGCCACTCTTTGCCATTTATTTGCAACTAGAGACATTGTACATAAAATTAATCAATAAAATCAGACCTCAATATGCGGATGAGCCGTTAATCTACATAAAATATTAGCTGCATTGATTTACCTAAGCGTGTAGCTGAATTGTGGCTAATGCATTCAATAGGATTTGAGAATTGAGACTGTGAGATCATTCGGACCTTAGAGGAAGTTAGGATTCTTGATCTGTTAAATAACTATGCAATGGTAATAGTTTGGAGTTCAAAGATTTTCCAAGCGGTAGTGAGTGCATAACATTTTATGAGCAGATAATAATATTTTAGTAAAAAATATTTAGGTAGTCTGTCTGCTTAATGTTTTAGCTTACTTTTTAACGTATTAGCAAATAAAGCATGAAAACACATAATTGGCCCTTTTAATTGATACAACAGTCCTTTAGTTTAGATATATAGAGTATGGAAATTGTGGTAACGCATAGATGGCTGAGTGAGTGTATATTATATGGGTCGTATTTTTGAAAGGCACGTTCCTCTTTGCGAATTACTTCTTGCGTTTAGATCGTTTCATTTGAAAAGAATTTCTAACTTTTGCATAGAGCTTTAAATTACGGAACTGCACTAATACTCCTTCAACTATTAAATTCCACCCACCAATTTACATACTATAGGATTGTCTATTGCTTTGAGAATTTAATAGACGGGCAAGTTTAGAATTTCTAGGAATTAATAAAAAGTCTTTGCCCTGCCCTGGTACTTCACTATTGCCGTCTGGTCTACCATTAGATTCGCTTTAACTGAGTTTAAACGAAGTCATAGTACGATACAACAGCTTAAAGTTAAACACATTTACGGCCAGAGCGCCCGAAAATGCTTCGACGTGAAAGGAAATTGTTGGTGATACTTAAAGAGTTGAGTTGTAATTCACTCTGCTTTCTTTTCTCAAACTTTTCTTTAAACGATCCTCTAAAACTGGGGTAGAGGCATATAGAAACACGTGCCTGAGCCTTATACCATAATCTCGCCACACTTATTATACGATCCTTTACTTACATCCAATTTCCATTCTTTGTTTAAGTATATCTATGTACAGGGTGCACATAAATATTACTTTAAGCGTAACTTGAATGCTAAACTTGATATTATGAATCTTCATCCACTATATAAGACTTTCTTCCACGCAACTTTACGAAGCACCAGCACATCTGCGACACACAGTTGGCTGATTGTAAATGTGAAATGGTGAAAGATGTATGAAGTTGCTGAACTCAGCCGCAATTTCACTATGAAGGAAATAATAACATTATTATTCACAAGTTTATTCTCACTGCCATATAAACTACACGGGGTACGTAATGAAAATGTGTCTTATAAATATAACCTTTCCTATATCATACGGTTGTCTCTCTTAATGATATTTCACTTTCAGTTAGAACAAATACACCGTGCGTAGGAAGTTAATACGTGGAAGACGTAAGTCATCACTTTACAAAGTTTGATTTCTTGGTTTTAGGAACTTACCCTGAGGCATGTGTATTTCCTCGTACTTTTATGTACAAGCACATATTGTACGAATGTGCAATGCTCTTATAAAATTAAAATCTCAGATTTACAGATACAAAAAATCATATGGACAAGGTACACCATACAAATACAATGTATGTATGCCCATAGACCAGAATGTACATGGAAACCTGTTTTTACTTAAATTGTTAAACTTAATGCTTGGTCGTTTCACTTACTTATCTGCGCATATCGTAAGTGAATAAATAGTAGTTTCATAATGTTATACAGCGTCATGGACAATTCTTGGGTGCTACTATCGGTTAAAGTAATTTAATTGTTGCTAATGATGGGTTTTGACGAGAGTTCAGGGGAAAAATCCTTTGTGAGTACAAACTTATTTTGCTTCGGTGTAATTTTGTACATAAATTACAATGATTCTACGTGCTATATGAGCTTTTACCTGCATTCACAAGTGCAAGTGCGAGAGTAATGTAGTGTAAACTGTAACTAATACCCATCATACTAATACTATGAGTAGTACAATATTATTTTCAAGGTTGAATTTCTTATAAATAGATTTCGTTTTGTTCCACTGAGGATTTGCATTAGGACTTGAAATGAATTTGTTGGAAATGTTTTCTGTCATTTTTTCCATTGCAGTTGCAGAGCCAGTCTCTGTACTTATGATGAATTTTAATCGACCACTAAACAATTTTTTCTGGGTTTTCATTTCGCCTTTAAGAGCCTATGGCAAATTGTATCCGTCTCTGGATTGAAGTAAAAAAACTTATTTGTTTCTGGTGATGTCACTCATAGCTCATGATCATGATCATGTTCAGACAGAAGAATAATAGCTTGCGATTTCGTTTGAATGGTAATAGTGTTGTTCTTGTACTGCTGGCACTGGGCTAGTTTTTTTTTAACTAAGGCGAGTTTTTCTTTTAAAAAACGAAAAACGTTTGTAGTTTGTATTATAAATAGGAAAACAACGATATATAAGAAATCTATACGAATATTCTACGAAGCTGTCAGGTGTATACTAAGATATGAATTTATTATCGTCTGATGCATATTAGAAAAAAATTGCACAAGTACTACTTAGTAATAATACAGCAATGCGAGATTCAAAGCCAAGGGTATACCTATACATGCCATATTTATAGAAATGTATACGAAAGTATTTTGCAACAGCCTTGAAGAAGACCCCCGCTATGCATAAAGAATGACAATTCCAATTGTCAACTTATTATTCAAGTTTGCTGCATGATATTCGTAGGTACGTCGTACGTAGTGCCTAAATACATTATAGTTGTTGAAACGCCATTCTGCATTCCTGAAATGTAAATAATTTTACCAATACTAAGCATTTTCGTTAGATGCAACGAAGTAATTCTATTCTGAATATTGTGTATGTGTGAGTGAGTGTGTAAAAATAGGTAATTATTTTCTAGACACGTAAATAGTATAAAACAGTTCTTTCTCGATTTTAGGATGAAAGTATCTTAATTTTATTATGAATAGGTACTTATAGGTTGTATAAGGGGAAGCTATAGGCAAGCTTGTTTCCGGCAAAATAGTACGTAGGTATTTACAAACAGAAACTCGGTATTATTCCTGTTTGCATCCTTTCCAGCAATTCTCCAGAAAATTTAGTACAAAAGCCAATTCGCAGAGCAATTAATTTAATGTATACATAATTTAATTAGTTCTTCATACCATGCATGATTTTAACATTAGCGTTAGAAAGCCATCGAACCAAGCACTACTCATATAATTACTAATTGTAAGTAGATACTATAGAAATGAGAATTTTGTGACAATAATATGTCAAGAGTTCAAAGAGAATTCAAAGAGAGCTCTTTGTAAATTGACATCCGGTGAGAACAAGGAGTATCTGGAATGTATAAGAAAGTCTTTTCTCCAGGAACACAATGTTTACACGCAAAGGAAATCTGTGAAAGGAATCTAATACATTTCATTCATCCATATAGAGCTATGTGCAACCCAGTCAGGAAGACCTACTAGTATACTACAGACTTGTGCACACTTTCTTAAACTCCGTCAGAATCAACATTAGCTACTTCCATAGAATAAAACTTAAGTTTGTTTTGTACCTCAGAGACTAAATTCGATGTGGTAGCAATTCTAGTTCATTTTTCATTCGTGCTTAAAGCTTTTGACTTCCCTTTGCTTACCTCTTACCATAAACAAACATTGTGGAATTTAACAAAGTATCTAAGAGCATCAAATGAAGGCAAATCGCATCAAAGGCATTTAATACATACAGCTAACCCAACACAGTACACAAAACCCCGACCGACTCTCCATGCAAACTAAAAGCCACTGATAACCTGATAGTCCACCACTCTCTCTATAGGTACATGCTACATGCCTCTACTATTCTACCGCACTAAAAACATGGAACAGTAGCCTTTAAGACTTTATGTAGAGCATCATACATCATACCGTCAACTTACACAGTGCAAGTGCTTACCTGAGCTTGAAAATGTTTATGGTTGGCTTTGACTACTACAGTTGGGTTGACGAAGTCAATAAAGAACTGGAAGTAAGTTGACTGCGGCACGAAAGCTAATTTTATCGAAAATCGAATATCACATACATACACACACTAACACTCACCTCCAACACATATAACATGAAGCACAGTCCATACACATGGACTTAATGGAGTTCTTTGCCATACAACTACCTATATGTATAAGGTTTGAGCTTAACTCGCAGAATTTACATGTTATTCTGGAAAGTAAGCAGAATAAAGTTAGTGTAGCGAGTAAGTCATATAAAATGCTGGACTAAAATGTATTACGTGATATGACGAATCCGAAATCCCCATGTATTATATTGAGACAGGTCTGTCTGGTGGTGGTAGAATTTACTTTACGACTGCTTATGGCAGGAATCGCATGTGTGTACAAGTATACACAAAATGTATGATATTCTTATTCTTATATATACAATCTACGTCTACATTGTACTTTTCGCAAGGTGTACGTATATATGGTATAAGTAGTAGTGCTTGTAGACTTTTACAAGTATTAGTATTGAATTGAATTCACGTACTTTTACACTTTGGTTGCTTAGAGTTCACCTGCTCCGAGTAGAATTGTGTGTTAAGTCTGTCTTCCTGTTTTCATGCTGGCATTGTATTAGATTAGGTAGGGAAACCTTGTTAAGCTTCTTCGTACCTTTGTGAAATGGGGACTCCTACGTTATAAATGCAATGCTAAATACGCCAGTGAGGAACTCGTGTAGGTATATTTTATTTGCTGTAGGAGTAGTAGTGGAGTAGTAGAGTTACCAAAACCAAGGCAAGGCAAGGCAAAAAGCCCAGGAAATCGACTTTGCATTGTATATTATACCTTTGCCAGTATTTACTATGAATACTCCAGGAATAAAGTGAAGTAAAGAGTTGTGTGTGTGTGGGCAAACTATATAAGGCTCATTCTACATATTGTTAAGGACTATGTACTACAGATATACGTAGGAATACAAGTACGACGAGGCAAATATCATGAATTGTCAATCGCTTCTAAATATTCACTTCTTTGTGCGAAGTACATACTATAAGTTATTGTGTGTCTGTATAATACGTCTGATGTAATGGAGAATATATGTAAATATGTGGAGGAACGAAAATGAGTAGAGAGTACGCAGTATCACAACTCACAAACCTAAACCAAGTAGAATTATTCGTGATATCGAATTCTTTGAGAAACAACGGATATTGTTGTATAACTTAATAGACTGGGAGAGACACAATACATTTTGTCATACAAAAGAATAATGATTTTTTTCAAATACATAAAAGATTTATCGAGTAAAACACTAAGGACTGACTATGAGTATGGAAGTTTGGAAATAGGCAAGTTGCTATTTTTGTATGCATTAAGCATACTATACTCAGCTTCTGCTGCAATATGTTGTTAACTAGTCAAAGAGGTTTCCCTTCAAATGACTTTTCTTTTCAAATTCAGAACTATGCAAATATTTATGTTCGCTTCATTAAAAAATAGACTTTCATCCTACAACCCAGATCTCCTTCTATGTGTGTAGAAAAATAAGTCGCGTAGCTTATTACACTACAATACAATCTGTAAATGACAAGCAATAATTCACAAATTATTTTATACTATACACTTACCTTATTAGTGTAGATACTTTGTATAGTATTGATTTAGATAAAGTAAAATCCATTCTATATGAAATGTTACGGAATTAATTAAATAAATGTACTCATTCAGGTATCTTACCACTTTCACTATATTTAAGGAGTAAATTGAATTTTTTTGATTTGAGTATTTTGAATGTAAGCTTAGTCTACATTTTGTTTGGTTTAAAATTGCCCAGTACCTACTACCTACCTATAATATTATTACTAATGTTCATTTTTGGACACTAGACGTAAATAAATCTTTAATGTCCACAATTCGTTCTGAAATAACCTGAGACATAAATAAATTTTATGTAAAATAATACTGAGGAAGCATTTTATGGAGCATTATTGAAGAACCTGAACGTGAGCAAGGATTCACACAACTCTGACAACAACTCTTAAAGATACGAAAAGAGTGGAGAGCCATAAGTTCCAGATGTTTCACAAACAAGACAATTTTCCCAAGAAAATTGTTTTACTAATGCCTGGAGATATAGGTTCTTTGAACTCACAGAGAAAGAGACGAACGTGAAACCTGGGTAAATGAAATGTTCTCTTATATATGTACAACACAGCTTTTGCATATACTTATATAATATTAGTAGCATTATAATACAAAGCAGACGTACTCCATACAAAAAGATAAGTCAAGGTAAAACCAAACCAAAAGGACGACAAAGAAATTCTTGCGAGGAATTTGCCATGCCTTTTATGAATGTAAGAAGTGAACTTTTATGTAATTATATGATACAACGCTGTGAGTTAATGGAATAACTTTTTACTTTCTATACTATTGGTTTCATGTAATAACACAGTGGTACTTACTAACGAAAAGGAAAGCTTAATGCACCTTTCATCAGTATCATCATCAACATAGGTAGCAAGGTAGCTAATATTATATATCTCATATATAACTTATACACCTTATACATACCTTATACAATCCTTATAGCATCTCCCATAACTTGTACAAACCATACAAACACATTCTGTAAGTATGTGGTAGTCCTTATGGTATTTGGGATACTTTTTACTTTAGTTGGATTTACACTGCACATAGTACAATGTTACATGCATACAGAAGTGTAATATCATAAAGTATCACATCGCACACTCTGCTGCCTGCATTTGTATGGCACGTACACAACATACTTTACTCAAGTGTGTATTGTAGAGTTTTGTTAGTACAGAAGCATGCAGCTGTTAGTTTAACCCATTCTCGTGAAATCTCTTTAGTATCAGTGTCTCAGAGTACTTTACTTACTTGAATTCCCTTAGTACAACACTATTTCTCTACCAATAATGGAGAAAGACGATACGGATACATAAGTATAACTCTATTCTCTTTCAATCGAATAAAAGTCTCATTTCCTTTTAGCGAGAACACGTTAAACATATATAATACCATAAAATGAGTGCCTTTCCTTTCTCTGTTATTTTCAATACCAATACTAAGTGCTGAAAGCTAATGCATCTTAAGGCATCGAGAAAAAATGAAACTCCCAGTATAATATTCCTACCATGCTTCACGAGGAATACATCGGTTCGTTGTAAGTATTGTAGGTTACATTAGAGACGAATATTTCCTATAAATATAATTTATTGGGTAATACGAGTGGCTATACCTTTGTAACACTACAATTATTGATAGTACTAGGTGTGTACTTTTATGTAATATACAGAGAATACAGACAACAAGTATATGCAAAGCCCATCCATAACGAATACAGGGAGAGAGAGTTTAGTGTATCTCGTACGTGTATTACATTTTTACTACAATATGCCATTGACTGCGGACGTGATAAGTGCAACTGCATCAAAGAACGTGGTGGTAACATTTGCTACTTCTTCTTTTTCTTTTTCTTCTTGTAACTTTTTACTCATTGCTTCTACTACAATGCTTCTTTCTTGTGATCCTTACGCGATATGAATGAATGGAGGAGACATTTGCACTTTTATGGCTTATACCACTACTATGGAAGGAATATACAGATTCCTCCACTACAAAACAACTCCACATGAAAGTAATATCTGAGACTTGACTCACCTGCAATGCGTTTCCGGTTTAAATTCTCACAAAGCACACGGGTGCATCATTGGTACACTCAGGTAGTAGTTGTTGATGTCCTTTTGTATACCCAAAGGTAAATAAATGTAAACACTCAGAACAGGTAAAAACAGAGTTCAATTGAGTTTCTTCAGCTCATTTACTTACACAGTCCAGTTTATTTCCATGTGCACATACTTAAGTATTGTCTGTATTTAGATATGTGAAGTCCGCTTGGGTAGTTAACTTTATTTATTATTATGGAAGATTCTATAAATGTATTTACAATATAGAGTAGTCTTTATACTAAAGCTAACTCACTATTTATTTAGCTACAGCTAGTAGTACCATAATCATATAAACTATAAACTTCTTATGGTACAGTCTACACACATCAAGTATTTATTTACATGAAGGTTTTCATGCGGTTTTAGATTTTGCAAGTTGTATGCATTAGCATTCGGAAATGTATAAGTAGTAGTATAGAGACTTGTCGTTTTACAAACGAGTTGGCCTGGTGGAGTCACTCATGTAAATACAAGCGCAGGAGTACCAACTATTGAAGTGGAGGATTAGTTAGAAGTAAAATATAGCAAATGTTAGAAGAAGGAAAGGATGGAAATGTGTATGATGATGATGATTCACTGTCTATGTTGAATTATTGAACTTGGAACTTCTTTACACGTAAGTTTATTCACTTCTCCGTTCATTTCACTTTGCTTTGCTGCGTTTCTTTTTTATTATCGCGAATCTGATGCGTTTTGAATGATTGCTATCTTCTATCTCCTTACTACAACTCTACTACAACTACAACTAACTATAAGTTTAGTACTCGCGAATCATACAATCACAACATAAAAACAGAAGAAGTTGCGACAGTCAGATTTCCTATAGGATTATCGCAACCAAGTACTAATTACGAGAAAAACTATGTAATCTTCTGCACCAAAACCACTTTTTAATATCGAATAGTACAACAAGCTTGATGCTCAGTCAGTAGTTCATACATTATACATTAAGGCAGTATTCTTCCATTGGCTACTTTAGATATGATTGATTCGATTGATCTCCTCTGTTGTGTCAGATCTTATGGCAACTTTTTGACTCGATAGAATGAAAATCTGCCGCAGGCTACAGACTACTATAATTCAGCAGAGTCATTCAGGAATTTACAAAAGTTGAGTCACAGTTATTTATACGCGAAAAAATACAACACTGAAAAACACCGAACAGTTCGTAGTACTTCCAATTAATTTAAACAAGGAAAACAGTCCACCTCGTAAAATTGTGCGGTATGAAGGAAATGTTTATGATGTTTCGTCCAACTTTTCAAACTGTTAAGTTTATAGCGTATTTATGTTCACTTATAAGTCTAAACTCCTTGTAAACACAACTGTATAGTGACAGTACCTTAATAGCAAACTGTTTCAAGAGGTAAAATCAGTATGAGACCGGTTCTACATAGTAGTACACTCACATTTAATTGTATAGAGGGATACTGTAGTAATAATATTAGTAAAGTTCATTTGTAGCGATATAAATGAAAATTATCAAGTGCTACGTGTGCAATATGACAATGGAACGATGTATTATGAGTGTATTGTGAAGTACATCTGCAACTGGATGAAGTTTCTCTCCAGGAGGGTCCTTGTTGCAGTTGTGAAGAAGTAGCAACGAACTTTTTCCAGCTTTCAAGCACGAATTTAAATATTATGCGTCCCAGCTATTTATTTTTCTGCGTACGTGTTCTATGCATACAGAAAATAATTTGCTTCGTCTACACTTTCAAATGTATTATGTCCTTCTATAGGTACATCTGCATGCAGTAATAAAAAGCAACTGCAACCTAATTTCCCTCAAAATCTATAGGTACTACTAAACTAAATTTTTCTACAAATAAAATACAACCTGCACATACACTAAATTCTATACAGCTTTATTTTTTAAACTTTCTTTTTATATACAAAATTTTGTAGTTTTTCCGCAGTTTACTCAGTTTCTATATGTGCGAAATTCTTGTGTGTATTCGAATTTGTAAGAAAACTTGTCTTAATAATGATATGGAAAGTTATAAACTTGATTAAAGTCTTTAAGTATGAATCTGTCTCGAGTGGACAAATGTTTAAAGAGCCTGTCTGTGTCTGTAAAATGGAAATAGTTTCCGAGCAACCACACTCTGCTTCTGGCGGACCGAGCACTATGTGTGAGTCTGTGAATTAAACCGTTCTTTCAGGTTGCATGCAATGCAAAAGAGACTTGAGAGCTGGTGTAGGTAGTGGCTGGTATGGTGTGAGCACGTTGACTCGTTGTTGTACACAAAGCCCTGTACAACATACGGGTTGGTTGGTGTAAATGCCTCACTTGACTGACTGATTGTGAGCACAACTGAAAAAGTTGTGAACTGAGCTTCTCCTCTTCGAAAGAAAGGAGAAGGCTTGACTTGTCTGCAGGTTCTGCACTACACTCACTCACAGTCACTGTACTTACTCAACTCGAACCTAGAATCAACTCAATGTAATAACATTATACAACTGTATACTGCTGGTTTTTAGTCGGCTGCTGTCTCTGCTTCGTTCTTTTCATGTGGGACAATTATATTTACTTCTCTTTAGACTTTAGACAGTGTTACTACACTGCTGTGCTTCAAACTTGTGCTGCTGCAACAAAATATTCAATTCAATAGGGCACACTATGAAAAACAACACCAAAAACTACACACGACATACTAGACACATAGACACACCGGGTTGTTTTGTTCTACGCAGTTTTTCGCTTCTTCTTCTTCTTCCATAAAAGTACTTAAATGCTGTGTGTAAATGTATGGGCATTGTAAAGTACAAGAGCAAAATACATTTCTTAAAAATCTCATACTCTATGGAACTACATAAACATAGAAGTCTACTCTCTCTCTCTGCAGCTTTATATCAATGCTACCATTTTTCTCGACTTCGAGCCCGTTACGGGTATATGGAGATCGTGTTCATAGTGGAAATGTTATGTATGCGAGCAACAATGCTAAATTATTTAACTCTTGTCTAATCCATCTATAAAATCAACTCTTCTCCACCACCACCATCTCAAACTCAACCATGCTTACCTTCAACTTATGCTCCCGATTTTTCCTGTCCCTTTATATATTCTCCATTCATGGGCCATGGGATTTTCCATGTAAGTTGAATATTATGTACTGCATAGTTCTTAGTAGTTCTATGTACGCACAGCTTTCTGGTGTATTGCATTGCAGTTGTAAAAACAAAATTCAATCTAGGTAGGTCTATTAGGGAGAGGCATAGGAAACCTGAATGTCTTGTGGAAGATGCTAAAAGTATAAAATGTCAGTTTAAGGTCAGGATTCATTTATTCATCCACTACCACGAATACAAACAAAAGTTACCTACATAGGAAGTATTTTAAACACATGAATATTTTATTTGTTGTTTTATTTGGCTTTACAAATATCTACCTCTATGGCTGTGGTATATGTTTGTGTTATACGTGCATAAATCGTGTAGAGGTTTTCAATGATATTGTGCAAATTACCCATATGAAATATACTGTTTCTTTTTTGCTTCTGCTACATACATGTGTAAACGCATATCCATGGTTTTACAGGAATTTCACTGAAACGAACCGATGAATAAGTCATATATACTTCTCTGTCAGTCTCTGTCCTCATTTTTCCACATTTCATATATATCTTATAGGTATCACCTTACATACTTCATCCATCATCCTATTATATAGACATCTTACAACAAACCAACATGTAGTAGACAAATGCGGATTCAATAGGAGATTTATTTTTTTATATGCAAAATATCCATGATTTATCACAAACCGAGGGATTTTCTTTATGGCCAACAATACGGTGCGGCATATGCTCCTTGTAGCAGAATAGACTGAACAGAATCAGTGAACGGTCTCACTCATGCCGTCTGAATTGAAAGCTAGTATGAGCTTGAGCTACTTTGTATGCATTTTTGAACAAAGTATGCATATTATAATATACAGTATGTACTAGTGATTCGACCTGAACAAAACACCTGGGTTTCTTTTTTTCTTTGTTCACAGTTTCTGGATGGATGTGCCTTGAACTCATCACCCATCCGTTTGTTTGAGCTCTACCTATGGTAATGTAATATACGAGTATCAAATGAACAGACGTGTGCCCATTGTTGTATACGCACTGTAAGCATTTGCCAGAGTAAGTATTTAGGTGTACGTAGCTTGACAGATGCTTTCTTAAACCGGTGGTTGTGTGCTGTGCTTGTGCACTTACATTCTGCTCAGCCACACGACCCAAACCGTAGAATATTTTTCTCCATTATCTCTGAAATAACAAGTTTCTTAGGTTTCACACGAAGAAAACAAAGAATGAGGATGAACGTTCACAAAGAACCTACCTAGTAGCTACAGCTACAATAGATATATCTTTTAGAGAATAATATAATTATTTTCCGGATGTGAAAGGGTAATGAGCACGTGCGGGGCAGCAGTCGAGTTGAGCTGGACCGTGCATGGATAGACGGATGTGTGAGGTGATATGTCTAAAGGTACACGATGAACACACACACATGACGTGTATAAAGTAAGATTGAAGAGAAACGCTACTGCTACTATTACATATTTAGGTATATCTCTAATAGGGAATATGAGAAGAGCATGCTGTCTGCTCTACCTGATGTGCCTTTGTGTTGTGATATGAAATCTGATAATAATAACTTCTGTAACTATCTATCTGTGTGTAACTTAATTCTTTTATTAACTTTATTAAAGCAAAACATATGCGAGTCAGCTTACATAGTTAGAATGTCATAGTGCAACAGAAAAAGAGGTAATACGCAAAGTCATGTGTGCATGCATGTAGAAAGCCGCTTTTCTGTATTTCGTCCAAAGGATGTCCATTTCAGTTGCTTTTACCTTTATCCTTTCAAATAGGTAGGGTATAGGACAGATGTAATAAATGTGTTTACGTGTACGTGGCTGACTCACACCAAAATCACTTATTGCTTACACTCCTTATACTTATGTTACCTAGAGGGATGTTTCTTTAATGTTAAAGCATCAGACTTGACATACTTGCTTCAGTTTGTACAGATAGCATATCAGTAGGTACATTCAGATGTGCTTAAGTGTATATTTAGGTACATGGGTAGAAAAATTGTGGTATACTTGAGTTAACGAAGACAAAAGATCGTATACAGTACGTGTGTACAGTTTGGAGTAGGTAAGTTGGTTATGGAAAGGATTTGGGTTCATAATTATAAAGGTTTCAGTTCATGGCTATTGTGGGCTATGTTTATAACAAGGCCAATTAGAGTGGTAGATTTTTATGCGATTCATCAAGTGTAAAGAAAATGAACTCTCTGGAAAAGATAATTAATGAGATTTGCCCAGCTATACCTAACAAGAAACGGATTTTTGAACTTATTTTTTAATTAGAATATGAAATCGTGCTTTATCTTTGTTAAAGTGGTTTTAAAGCTCGTTTCATTGTTGCATCCTTCCACAGTGGCATTCTTAGTATGGCAATTAAGTAAAAAATAATTCTGGTTCCTGCTGGATACTTCCAATACTGTGTTTGGAAACTTGCCAAATAAAAATTACTTAGTAGAATCTGATAACGCTCTCTAATATAGAGTGTTTAACGAAAATGTTTGCAAAATAATTTAGCAAAAATGTTCCAGAACAAGAAGAGTTTCACGTAACAATTTATTGCTGCACATTAATATTGCAAATTGCAATGTAACTACATTGACTGCACACAAGGAGGCATCTCAATAAGTAAATTTTGATGTTACGATGGTAGGAATAACTTGCAATAACGGAGCATTTCTGGAATACTAAATGATCTCCACGTGCTGGTATGTCATTATTATAACATGATATTGTTGCGCACGGTGAGGGAGAGCGGTTGCTGAAGTAGTAATTCCATCATTAGAAACCAAGTTAGGTAACCACCTTGCTAGAGTCTTTCTTCTGGTATATGTCATCTATCTTCAAGTTCGAAAGCCATTATGTTCTCCAGCTACAGCAACACCCAGGATAGAAAGCTAAAGACTTTTCTCATTGAAGGAACCATCACACTGCATTCAGCTACTGAAGAAAATCCTGGAAGTTTTTCTTGAATGATATCCATAGCTCACGCACCCTACGCATTAAGCACTAGCTTATAATAACACCGAAGTGCAAAATGAAAAGAACTATGAAATCCAACCACGTCAAGTCAGGTAAGTTATTGAATTCGATTCTGCACTAGCCAGAGCTTGTCTCTATGATACGATATGACTACTATGGTCTTCCAAATAGTTCGTCACCTTTTACATTACAACATACACTCCTCTACGCACAATATTGGTATTGCCATTCCTAGATAACTATACCTGTAACATTATAAAAGACAAGGAAGACTTTACACGGGCAATAACTAAGATAGAACTTAGTGGAACTGAATAGACTTGCTTTATCGATTTGCTCTAATAAAACGCATTGCTCGCTATTCACTATCTTTTTCAGAACCCAACTTCTAAAGACAGAAAGAGAGTGAAGGGACATTCCCATTTATTAGCTTTATTAGATCCCTGAACTGAGCTTGTCAGAGCTGAACTTATCGGTCATTGCTTCCACTTGCAAGGAACGAACCTGGCAATACTGTCATAATGTCATCTTCCTATTTTACGCTGTGTACATACTTGTTAGGTACTAACCTATGAAGAAACACTAACCACTATTACAGATATATGGGTCGTTAAAGCTTACACAACCTAGATACTATTATAGACACATTTTCATTTGTTTCCGTCATTCATTTTAATTCCTTCCTTCCGAAGACAACTAGGGCTAGTGATAAATTATTTAATTATAAATGACAGTGATGGAAAACTATCCTTTAAGATAAAACATTTTCATACTTTTGTTACGTATATTTTTGCAACGTATTTTCAACAACTTCTGTTAAAAGATTATTTTTATTTTTGAAAAAAATACAAAAACGATTATAAAATTACATTTTCAGTCGTACATATGGGCGTAAAGATCCTGGTATTGCTGAATATAAGCTTCCTCTTCCGCAGGGGTCATTCGGGCAATTATTGTGTCGTTAATTTCGTTTATAGGGATTCGGTCAGCACCAACTGTGATCAACGGAACTTGTTCGTCGTCATCGCTATCCATCACACCAACTGAAAAAAATGAAATTTAAAATCGCCATTAATTTTTCAAATTTTCGAAATGAAACATTGTAGATTGTATTATAGAAAGCTGATAAACTTTCCAAAACAAGTTTTAAGATTATTTATGAATGACATACCATCTTCATCTACATCCATTGTGTTTAGTGCATGATCCAATCCATTGTTACTTTGGCCGAATACATTACCAATGTTTACGCTATCGGGATCGTCTCCTTCAGACTCAGAACCATCGTTGCCAGGAATAAGGGGTTTATGAAGAGTACCACCTTTCTTCTCGTAGGTGAGTAGTACTGACATAATATCTTCACGGGGTCCTTTGTCATTTGTCGAACTTTCCGTTGGTGCTGCTCTGGACGTTGCTGCACTCGCCTGTAATGTTTCATCAATATTTATTTAATTTATGTAATCTGTTGCATGGATGGTTCAGAAAGGAATGAGAAAACAGTTACGTATACAGAAGGACTAGGACAGCAAAACAATATTTACCGATACACTTTCGCCTATGGTTGATTCAGTCATCCAAACTGGGCGTTCTTTCCTTTCTTCTTTCGGTCGACTAGACTCATCCCCGATTTGAATATCTATACGCGTTTGATCATTGATTCCACTAGATCTAGTAGCTTCTCCAGACCATATACCTCCCCTGTCGTTTCTTCCTCCAGAATTGGCATCACTATAAGTTTAAATAAAAACATCTCATTATAAAAGCAAGTAAGAAACAGACGAATTGTCAATTTAGGGCATATACATAATTAATAATTACTAACCCCATATCATTAAGACCTCTAGGTGGTTCAGGTTCCAACAATTCAGGTGCTAACTTTATATCTTCTGCCTTTCTCAGAAGATCGAACAACATTTGCATTTGCTCATTGAACCTACGACCAATAAAAAATATTATGTCCCAATATTCATGGTCGGTATCTCTAAATGCAACAATTTATTATGTACTGCCTTAAAATTACTGTTCTATGTACCTGGCAAGCATTAATCGGCTATCTGTTGGCTGAGCTGAACTGTCTTCTTCGACAGGCTGTCTACAAAATGTACAATAAAACAGTGATGTTTCCGGATCAAACAACTCTCCTGCTTCTAGATCAGTAAAAGATTTTCCACAATTCGTGCACTTAAAAGATGCCCTATTTGTTGCATCACGCTCTTGAGTTTCCATTCGCTTTCTCATGTGGTCCAATTTATACTTTATCACATTTACGAGACTTTTATAGTTAATAAAATAATAATTAACTTTCTGTGCTCTTCCGTCTGAACCCGTTTCCATTCGTAGCCTTAACTGAACAAACTTTTCATTTTTTAACGTAGACATTCTTGCACGGAGCATTTTTAGGTCAAATTTTAGTAGTTCTTCTAACTCCTTTTCTTTCATACCTGTAAAAATTCAAGAAATATATGTTTTAATAGCAAAATAATACTAGCTAGTATTATAGCAACATCTATTTCTATGTTAGCAAATACAAATAAATGCTATAAGTGAAATAACAGATGTTTAGTTTGTAACGAAAAGAACTTGTACATATTTTATTATATACAATATGCAAGACAAAATGAACTTGTACAATGCACTAGTTTAATTTAAACTAGTTTGTTAGCCCTGTAATCATTATTACAAATTTAATTTTTAATTGTACAGATAGTAAAGAATACTACACACAACGCTATATTATATAGGAAACATTAATTAATGGTCTAACAGATAGCAAGCAAGCAATGTTCTTTTACATGATTGTTAATATTCTTGTTTTTCACACACAAAATGGTATTTCCCAAACTTGCTTTAAAATAATGATGAAAAGGTAAACGCTGAAATAGTTACTTACATGTGTTCCGGACCAACATATCAATAATTAGTGAATCTTCAATTTGATAAAATCCTCGTGCAACCAATCGAGCTAATTGTTTTAAATAGCTAGGAATTTCGGTAACAAGCCCTTCCATTATAGCTAACAGAAAGCTGTAAATTTAATTTAAAACACAATATTAATAACTTAGTTTAGGAATTAAAAATATATTATGCGAAGCCGCGTATTTGAGGTTGTGGACCGGACTTAACAATACAATTTATTGTTGCTGTCGACTGAAGTAGTCCAACTCAAATTTTCCTGAATGAAACTTCCCAGTATATAGTGAACTCTAGTTTAGCGAGGACTACACTCACTACACCGTAACCGTAACGTAAATGAAGTAGGTCCCACAGCTCGTAAACATTGACTGCCACACTGACGATGATGGCCCATGATGGTCCAACCCCCGTCATGGGTACTGTACTGAAGTACTGAATGATTACTCATTCTTGTGAGTATATTACAGCATATGCGACTAATGCGACTGATGCGACACGCAGTGAACCTATTTTTGACAATACAATTTTTGACAATACTCGAATGCAGATTCTGCAGACACTTCGACGTATAATATCGTATACTTTTTATGGCAATAATCAGTATCACCCTATCACCTAATGCACTGAAAAATATGAAAAGTACTTTTGTCTTATATTTTATTTTCTTAAAACTTTGTAAACTTACTAATAATTTATGATTTGGGAAAGTTACATTTTGGTAACGTCGGTGTTATTTTTTCACATGCTTTTTGATACGCCAGCTCTTGTTCTTGTTCTAACTGTAGAATAGTATTTGCATCCGATCCGTACATCTCTTGTAAATCTTTCAGTCCTTCTACAGATGGGTCAAAAATATCTGCATGCAATTTCTTCTGAACTTCTATTTCAGCCACAGCAAGTAATAAACCTAAATAAAAATCATTAATTTTTTACATGTTCCTTAAAAACTGTGTGCAATCAGGCAGTTTATTTGTATTATTTAGGGTTATTTGTGTTAGTGTTATTTATTATACACTATTCATTTATAATTGTTTTTCTGAATACGTACCTTTTAGATCGAAATCATTACAGTGTGTTACAGATTTTGCTTTACTAGATCTTTTCGTTTTATGCTTTGTTTTTGACTTTTTTCTGCAATCTGGTCGAACTTTTATTGTGCCCTGAATCGGTGAGTATTCTTGTGTCTGGGACAAAGATTTGGAATTACAAGAAGCATTTTCAAAATTTTCGTTTTTGTTATTGTCATATACGTCATCTACCATATCTGCTTCATCGTCTTCGTCAGCATTGTCATATTCTTTAGATTTATATTTTTCCTGAGTATCGGCTATTGAATCTTCAGGTTTACTGTAAAGTACAGTACCCACTGTTTCTTCTTTTTGTTCGAAGTCTTCATAATGCTGTGAAAGATATTGGCTTTGCAGATTTGTATAATATCTTGAAGAGCTTAGAACATTCGAAACGAAATCCAGGTACGTGGGGTCGTATATTTGCAGATGAGAATTGTAATTCATTCTGTCTGACATCTGATAGTACAAGTCCTCCTGTGGATAGATCCAGATTATTGTAAGGTATGTCGACAGAACAGCCTGCCCCCTTCACCCTTCACGTACTGTAAATCAACAAATCAAAAATTTTAACTACAATGTAATTTTAAGCAACAAAAATAGTGACTATTATTTTACTACTACTAAAATTTAGATAGTAAAATAATAATTAATAATAATTACATTAGTAAAGGTAGCGCATTAAACACAATATTATAATTTTAACAAGACCATATGAAATGAGGAAGGTTTAAAACTACCGTATTGTTTATTTATTGTTTATTTACCTTTGATTTAGGCACCTTTGATTGACCTTTTCGGGTTTTTGTTTTGCAAACACTTTTCAGTTTTATACAACGAATAACGAAAACAATTTAATTAAAAAAATATTTTGTTGGAAATCCAGCTCTAACCCGATCCGTCTGATTTAGTACGAGAGAGCAATTGATTCGTTTTCCCGCGATAAAATTACCTTTTACAAAAGCAGGAAATTCAAATATTTCAACAGGTTAGTTAAAAATTATTAAATACAATTTTGTATTCAAATTATTTTTAAATCAATATAAATTGCAGTTATCACCAGTACTTAATTGGTAATAATCAGTAATGACATATTTTACCTACACCGGTCTCTTCGTCTTTCATCTTTAGGTAAATAATAAATTGATATTTTTTAAATATATAAACGTGTAATTACTACTTATGAGATGACTTAAGATGTCAACTAAACTGTCTATCATTGTGTTTTGTCTTGTCGTAATCGTAATGTTTCTTTTTGTACACCCAAGACTTGGTGCTTGTTATTTTTCATGTTAACATAATTTTTATGGGCTTTGTGTGTCTTGGTTATTTAGTTATTTTAGTTATTTAGTTAATGTTTGACTATTTTTTATGTCCTAATAGACACTAGACACAATTGATGGAATCATTTTTGAAATCGACGAACACTGGGACAAGTAGACAAGTTGGCACTGACTGTCGGCGATTTAAAGATATCTGATACTCACATTACATCTTATCTACAACCTAGATATACTGGATTAACTGGATACTCACACTGACACAAGTCACAGTCACAACTCACGTCACAAGCTAGCGCAACCGATTATCTATGAAATTGTTGTTCATTTCTTGAATGTTGAACAGTTTTTGTGAATTAGTTGATAATGACTAATTACGATAAAGTTAAAATTGTGGTGGTCGGTGATTCTGGCAAGTAAAACTAAAACAAACTTCATTCTTTCATTTCGAACGTTGCATGCTACAAAATTAAAGCTTCAAATGGGTAGTAAAAATATTACGCAAATTCATCCTTAGTGAGAATTTGAGAATTGAATATGAATTACAAAAAAGTAATTAATTTATAAATGAATATGTAAATAGTAATGGTGATGTTCTGTATGCAGGGGTGGGGAAGACATCCGCAGTTAGTATGATCTGTCGTAACCAGGCCATATCTAGTCCATCATGGACTGTAGGAGTTTCTTTAGAAGTAAAGCTTCACGACTTCAAAGCAGGAACACCCCAGCAAAAGTTGTATTACGTGGATCTTTGGGACATCGGTGGGTCATCAAGTCACCGTAACTCAAGATCTGTTTTCTATAATGGAGTAAATGGAATTATTCTCGTTCACGACTTGACCAACAGAAAATCAGAAACGAATTTACAAAAATGGATTATGGAAATCTTAAATAAAGATAGGGATGGCTTCGGTAACAGTATTAATAGTAGTAAAATTGAAGAAGATTTTGATCCCGAACAATTCGTTGGGTCAAGTCAAATTCCTATTTTTGTGATTGGTACTAAAATGGATGGAATTGAAGGACAGAGAAATACTTCAGGAAGGACAACATCTATAATTGCGGATGAATGCGGAGCGGATGAAATTCGTCTCGTAAGTCAAAATCATACATTATTGAGTTAAGATCCTAAATTCAAATTCTACGATATAAGTATACTAGCTACGATATAAGTATACTAGCTACGATATAAGTATACTATAGCTACGATATAAGTATTGAGTAAATAAGTAATCAATTGAGCACATCCATATCCAAGCTTGTGGAATTTGAGCAATACTGATTTTACGTTTCGTGTGTGATTTCAAGATGTATTCATATCGTAATTATGGTTTTCAGAATTGCTTGGACCCCAAAACTCTTTCCCCTGGTTCAACTGCTTCTGTAAAAATTTCACAGTTTTTTGATAAAGTTATCGAACGAAGGTTCTACAGAGAGACAGTTTCGCAGGCTTTCTATGACAAGCGAAAAGTGTATTCGCCGAATAATGCTAAAATGTTCAACGAAGATTACTACTAAGACTAAATGTAAATCTTATTGTTTGGATACGATTAGGATTCATCAACGGTTAATAGTTAAATAGTTATTGAATGCCTTTAATGTACATTATGATGTAATATTGTGCCTTATGTAACACAATTTAATTATTTATAGGAAGTTATAGTAGGGGTCTACCGCTACTAACACTACTAAGTCTGTATATGTATTGGTAACTGAGATTTTGTTTTGAGTTTCACTTTTAGTATTTAAAATTAAATACAAAACAGCAATTATAAATTAAAATACGACCTTTTGTATTTTCCGTGATATTTATCAATAAACCTTTTTTGTAGTTTCAATTCAAGAAGTAAATGACTGATCTTTATTCAAGGTTTGCCAAATTGACACAGTAATCACCACGAAATTCGTACTAATTAATTTAACGAAATGATTTAAAGCTTATTTTTAATCATTTGAGGTATAACAAAGAAGATTGTAGGAAAGGTTCAGTTCAGTTCGGAGGAGGAATTAGGAAATCGAATATAATAATTATTACATGCAATCGCTGAAGCTCAGTGAATTTACTATTGCTGGGCCCACATAAGTAGTCGTACTTACGTGGGCAAAGTCATACGGTAACTACGACTACAGTGAATGTTTTTTAT